>QXTE01000097.1:5832240-5963163 GCA_003942145.1 Platysternon megacephalum | reverse complement strand
AAAAAAAAAAAAAAAAAAAAGTGCTGCCTGCGGATATCTCTGTCCCGCGTCCCAACCAAAGATCGGTCGGGACGCGGGACAGAGACCGAAATATTGGGACGGTCCTGATAAAATCGGGACGTCTGGTCACCCTAGGTAGGACTGCAGCACACGTCGACTTGGATCTGGCCTGCTTGAACAAAAGCCGTGGAGCCGCAGCAGCGCGGGGCCCTAGCTATGCATGTGAGCGGCTAGTCTGTGCCGGTGAGGTAATTGGAGCTCGCTAGATGAAAGCTAGCTTGGGGGCGCCTAGCCATAATGCAGTCACGCCTCTGATTGCAGTCTCATTGAAAAGAAATGGAGCTTAGCCTCCTAAGTGCCTACGGCCTGGTGTACACTTGTAACTTCTACCGGCCAGGAGTGTGGAAACCCCGCCCCCCCCCACATGCCTGGCAATATGCTGGTGACAAAACAACCCCGCATAGACACAGCTATGTGGAGAGAAGAGGGCTTCTGTCAACATCGCTACCATTTGGGGAGGTGCTGTTCCTACGTCGGCGGAAAAACTCCTCCTTTTGTTGTAGGCTGCGTTTACACTACGGGGCTGCGCTGACATAAGTTCTGCGGTGTAGTCATAGGGTACGTCTACACCATAGTTGCTACAGCAGCATAGCTATGATGTTGCAGCTGTAGTGCAGACACCTCCTACATCAACGGAAGGGGTTTTTTTCACTGTTGTTAGCAATCCATCTCTCCAAGAGGCAGTAGCTAAGTCGACGGAGGAATTCTTCTGTTGACCTAGCTGCGTCCACAGCAGAGGTTAGGTCGACCTAACCACGCTGCACAGGGTGCACAATGTTTCACAGCCCTGGGCGACTAGATCCGTCTAAGTTTTTAAGTGTGGGCCAGGCTCCAGCCCAGTGGCTCGCAACCTTTCCAGACGACTGTACCCCTTTCGGGAGTCTGATTTGTCTTGTGCACCCCCAAGTTTCACTTAATTTAAAAACTACCAATCAGACATAAAAATACAAAAGTGTCACAGCACACTCTTACTGAAAAATTGCTGACTTTCTCCTTTTTACCATATAATTATTAAATAAATCCATTGGAATATAAATATCGTACTTACATTTCAGTGTAGAGTATAGAGAGCAGTATAAACAAGTCATTGTCTGTAGGAAATTTTAGTTTGTACTGACTTCGCTGGTCCTTTTTAGGTAACTTGTTGTAAAACTAGGCAAATATCTAGATGAGTTGATGTACCCCCTGGAACACCGTAGCATACCCCCAGGGGTAGACGTACCCCCGGCTGAGAACCACTACCCTAGCCTAGGTCCCTTCTGAAAATGGGACTTAGGTTATTAAGTCACTTTAGTACTTTTGAAAATGTTACCCCGTCTCTGTGTGATTTTCGTTGTTTTTTGTTTGCTTTTACTGATTTATCTATTTTGGTTCTGGGTGTGATTTTTTTTTTTAAACTGAAATAGTAATACCAGAACAACTGTGTGTGGACTGTTATACTGGTATAAAAGTGCTTTATAATGGTATAGCTTATTCCCCTATAGGAATAAACTCTACTGGTCTAAGCTCTTTTATACCAGCATAACTGTGTCCACACTAGGGAGTTGAACTGCTTTAACTATAGCAGTTTCAAACCAATATAGTTACAGTGATACAGATGTGTGCCTAGAAGTCAGTATAAGAAGCACCACAATTATTATTATTCGTGATTTGTGTTGCAGTAGCATCTAGAGGGCTGAGTTCAGGTCCCCATTGTGCTAGGGGCTGTACAGACACAGTCTCTGTCCTGAAGAGCTTAACTAGACAAGAGTTACAGGATGAGAAACTGAGGCACTGAGAATGGAAGTGCTGTGCTCAAGGTTACTGGCAGAACCAGGAATAGAACCCAGGTCTCCTGACTCCCAGCCCAGTGCCCCATCCACTGGATGCTGCTGCTTCTGATGATATAACACTGATACTACTACTTAGTGACTTGGGGCCAGATTCACTTCCATGGAGTAAGTTACACTGCCTTACGCTGCCCCCTTCCTCCACGGGGGTTCCACTTGGGAACAGGGACAGCAGCTTTAACTCACCATGCATAGCACCTGTACTAGCGGAGACTGCACCCATTCAACTCATTCCCTAGCTGCCCTGACCGTTTCCTCTTCCCACCCATATCCTGGGGTTGTGCCAGTCTCCTACTGCCCCCTGTGGTGGAAGGGGAGGTTGCAATTGCATGCTCCGAAAGAGTTGGAGAACCCCTAGGTGAGAATAACCCACCTGCTCTGCTCCAGCTGTAATATGACTTTTAATTCCTCTCCTCCTCTATTATTTGTCATTTCGCACTGTAACGGTGTTAGATCCTGCAAAGAGCTTTCAGGGGCAGGTTGGTATGAAAGACACTGTACAAAATCAAGTTGTATTGTAGAGTAATTGTACCTGGAAGGTACAGAAGCAGCTGTGACCAAATACCATGCGTTGGCTCTTTGAAATGTGCGAGAAGCCACCTGAACATGGCAGGAATAAAAACAACAAAGGAGAAAACTGGGACAACCTCTTTAACACCGGGGACCGGGCGGAGGTGGAAGCGACTGCCAGTGAGAAGGGGAATGGAATGATTTTCCCCATCCATCTGTGGGCATCTGCAAACTCCCTTGCCCCCACTCCTCCACCCCTTTAGATTTCAATTTTGGTACAGATGCTTCTATGCGGGGTGCCTCCTAACTAGACTGTCATGTAGGCTAGAGTCCTGTAAACTCACATCATGCCAAACTGGGGTTCGGAGCAGACCGGATTTCACTGCGCAACACAGACCGACAGTAAAGAAAGGGTGCCTGGTGCTGGGACAGTCAGGATAGGTGCTGCTGATCTCTCCCCCTGGCAGCTCATGTACAAATTAGGGCTGAACAAAAATGGTTTGATCTCACGAGTCAATGCTAAAAAAAACCCCAACAACATTGCTTGAACCACTTTGGGTACCCGGGAAGGATTCAAGCCAACACACGAGTGTGGTATGATTTGGGGCATTTCAGCAACCCATGTTCCAGATGGTAGTACTGGCAGCCGCAGTGGGGGGAGCAGAGTCAGTATTGGGGGGATCCAGTACCCCAATTAGAGCAACCCTAGGATGTGGCACTACAGAACAGGCTGGAAGCTAGAGAGAACTACAAGTTCCCCCCCGCCTGTGTCCAGCAGCAGCCCCAGTGAAGAAACCCCTTTATGTTCATCACAGCCAAGTCCTGTCCTCTTTCCAGCATGACAGGTTTCAGAGTGGCAGTCGTGTTAGTCTGTATCAGCAAAAAGAATGAGGAGTCCTTGTGGCACCTTAGAGACTAACATGCATGCATCTGATGAAGTGGGTTTTAGCCCACGAAAGCTTATGCCCAAATAAATGTGTTAGTCCCTAAGGTGCCACAAGGACTCCTCGTTCTTTTTTCTGCTCTGAGGGACTCTACGTTATCTACTGCTGCTTCAGCTCACTGTCCGGAAGAGGACTGCCCCAAGGGGTTTGGGGAGCAGTGTCTCTCTTTGCTGGTTGCCCTGACAGTGGCATATGGGGGATGGCCCCACGCCAACCACCACCTAAAGACAAAACAAGGGGAGGGGAGGCTGCAAGCTAGCCCATACCCCCTGGAAACATGGATTGGTAGTGAAGGGATGTCCCAGGGCCTGTGGGAGGGATGGATTAAAACTTTCTAGGGGGCCAGTGAAAGCAGTAAGGTTCACAGGGAGATCAGGAACCGGAAACAAAGCACTGAACAGCCTCTGTGCCATTAAGGAGGATGGAAGTCTCGGGGAAGCTGGAATGGAGGGAAGCATTTCCATAGCTGGGACCCCCCATCCAGATGATGTCATAGAATCATAGAAGATTAGGGTTGGGAGAGACCTCAGGAGGTCATCTAGTCCAATCCCCTGCTCAAAGCAGGACCAACACCAACTAAATAATGGTGTCCTCTCTCACCGAAGGAATACCAGTTACTAGGAAGAGCCAGGTAATAGTAATGGGGGATTTGGTTAGGGTACAAGTAACATAAGGAAAGGTAGAAGAGAGGTCCTGGAGGCCAAATTTAGGTGCAGGATCTCCATGGTAGCATTATCTGAAATACTTCCAGTTCCATGCACAGGGCCAGAAAGACAGACAAACTACAGGATCCCAGTGCCTGGATAAGATGATGGTGTAGAAGAAGGGTTTTAGGTTTCTTAGGAATTGGGGACCCTTTTGGGAAAGGAGAAGCCTATACAGGGAGGATGGGCTTCTCTAAACCAAAACAGAACCAGACTGCCGGCATGTAAAATTAAAAGCGCTGTAGAGGAGCATGTAAAACAAGGGATGGGGAAAGCCGACAGGAGCATGGGAGCCTGTGGTTCAGGCACAGACATCCCTTAGGGGAGGATTTATTAAAGGGAATACTCTATATCTTAGGAAAGATGATTGCAAAGAAGTTGGTAAATTACAGGTAGGAGCTAGTTAGGAAGAGTAAAATGTAAGCAAGTCCTCTTGAAATAAAACACATGAAAGCAAGCAACTGAACATTAACAAACTGTGGTACAAGTGCTTATATACAAATGCTAGGAGTCTAAATACTAATGTGGGTGAACTAGAATGCCTGGCATTAAATGAGGATATTGATAGAATAAGCATCACAGAAACTTGATGGAATGAGGATAATCAATGAGACATGGTAGTTCCAGGGTACAAAATATATAGCAATGACAGTAGGTTGCGCTGGTGGGCGAGTGGCACTATATGTGAAAAAAATCAGAGTCAAATAAAGTAAACATCTTAAATGAATCAAACTGTACCATAGAATCTCTCTGGATAGAAATTCCATGCTTGAATAAGAAGAGTACAGCAGTAGGAACATACTACCGACCACCTGACCAGGCTGGTGACGGTGATTGTGAAATGCTCAGGGAGATTAGAGAGGCTACTAAGGCAGAAAACGCAATACTAATGGGGGATTTCAACTATCCTCATATTGACTGGGTAAATGTCACCACATGAAGGGATGCAGAGAATAAAATTTCTAGACACCATAAATGACTGCTTCTTGGAGCAGCTCATCCTGAAACCCACAAGGGGAGAGGCAATTCTTGATTTAATCCTAAAAGGTGCACAGGATCTGGTCCAAGAATATAGCTGAACCTCATGGTAATAGTGACCATAATATAGGGGGTAAAGTGCCAAAGAAATCCTCACGGGGGAAAGTACAAAAGAAACCCACCACAGTAGCATTTAACTTCGAAACAGTGTGGAGACTATTCAAAAACATCATAATAAAGGCAAATGTATATACCGAATCAAAAAAACAGTAAGAGAACCAAAAAATTGTCACCATGGCTAAACAGCAGAATAAAAGAGGCGGTTAGAGGCAAAAAGGCATCCTTTGAAAATTGAAAGTCAGATCCTACTGAGGAAAATAGAAAGGAGTATAAACGCTGGCAAGTCAAGTGTAAAAATATAATAATGGAGGCCAAGAAAAAATCTGAAGAGCAACTAGCTAAGGACACAAATACTAAGAGCAAAAAAGAAAGAAAGAAAGAAAGAAAGAAAGAAAGAAAGAAAGAAAGAAAGAAAGAAAGACAGAAAGAAAGAAAGAAAGAAAGAAAGAAAGAAAGAAAAGCTGGAAGCCTGCCAACAAGTCCACCATACCACTGGACGATCAAGGTGCTAAAGGAGTGAAAGGAGCACTCAAGGAAGACAAGGCCATTGCAGAGAAGGCAAATTAATTTTTTTGCATTGGTCTTCACTGCAGAGGATATGAGGGAGATCCCAACACCAGAGTCATTCTTTTTAGGGGACAAATCTGAAGAACTGTCCCAGATTGAGGTGTCAATTGAGGAGGTTTTGGAACAAATTGATAATATGAACAGTAAGTCACCAGAACCAGATGGTATCACCCAAGAGTTCTCAAGGAACTCAAATATGAAATTGCAAAACTGCTAACTGTGTTATGTAATTTATGGGTTAAATTATCTTCTGTACCAGATGACAGGATGGTAGATAGTGTAATACCAATTTTTTTTCAAAAGCTCCAGAGGCAATCCTGGCAATTACAGGCCAATAAACCAAACTTCAGAATCGGGCAAATTTCTTGAAAGTATAGTAAAGAAGAAAATGATCAGACACAAAGATACGCATGATATATTGGGGAAGAATCAACACAGCTTTTGTAAAAGGACATCATGCCTCACTAACTAAGTTCCCTCTAAGCTGCGTGGCTGCGCAGCTGCCTATTAAGTGCCGCACAGGCGCTCAGGGCTGCGGCAAGGAGAGATGCTTCTCCCCAAGCCCCAGACCTGCCATGGTGCTCCCCACGCCAGCCCCGACCTGCCGCGGCTGGGAGACAGGCGCCCCTCCCCCAGCCCCGACCCTGACCCAGCCCAGCTCAGACCTGCTTCAGCCGGGGGAGAGGCACTTTTCCCCCCTCCAGCCCAGGTGCTGCTGTGGGGAGAGAGAGCTGGGGGGAGTCCTCCCCCCCCGCCATAGCCCCAGGGAGCCCCGCTGCATCCCAAACCCCTCATCCCCAGCCCCACCCCAGAGCCTGCACCCCCAGCCGGAGCCCTCACCCCCACACCTCAACCCTCTGCCCCAGCCTTGAGCCCCTCAGCCCCAGCCCCACCCCAGAGTCCGCCCCTCCCCACCCCAACCCTCTGCCAAAGTCCTGAGCCCCCTCCCACACTCCGAATCCCTCGGCCCCACCCCGCCACACGAATTGTGTTGTGTGCACCAATATGGAGGTGATCAGCTCCATATTGGTGCACATAACAAAATTCATTCCACACGAGTGTGAAAAATTAGAGGGAACACTGCTCTCTAATCTATTACAATTCCTCGAGGGCATCAACAAGCATGTGGACAAGGGGGATGCAGCTGATATAGTGTACCTGGACTTTCAGAAAGCCTTTGACAAGGTCCCTCCCCAAATGCTCTTAAGCAAAGTACGCGGTCATGGGATAAGAGGGAAGGTCCTCTCATGGATCAGTAACTGGTTAAAAGATAGGAAACTGACGGTAGGAATAAATGGTCATTTTTCACAATGGAGAGGGGTAAATAGTGATATCCCCCCAAAGATTTGTACTGGGACCTGTGCTGATCCGGAAAATGGAGTGAACAATGAAATGGCAAAATTTGCAGGTGATATAAAATTACTCATGATAGTTAAGTCCACAGCTGACTGCGAAGAGTTACAAAGGGATCTCACATAACTGGGTGACTGGGCAACAAAACGGCAGATGAAATACAATGTTGATACGGGCAAAGTAATGCACATTGCAAAACAATTCCACAACTATACATATAAAATGATGGGGTCTAAATTAGCTCTTATCAGTCAAGGAAGAGATCTTGGGGTCATTGTGGATATTCCTCAAAAAAGAATGAGGTAAGTTCATGGGGGATAGGTCCATCAAAGGCTATTAGCCAAGATAGTCGGGGAAACAATCCCATATTCTGGGTGACCCTAAACGGCCAACTGCCAGAAGCTGGGACTGGATGACATGGAATGGATCACTAGATAATTGCCCTGTTCTGTTCATTGCTCTGAAGCATATGGCACTGGTTGCTGTCAGAGACAGGATAGACTAGATAGACTAGATGGACCAGTCCCAGTATGGCCATTCTTTTGTTTTTATGTTCTAACTTGGCTGAACTGGAACTGGCTCACATTCAAGTTCACAAAATCCACATGACCCAAAACCATCCACCCGAAAATTTTTACCATCACTGACTGTTTCCCCCTTAATAACCTTTCAGTATTGCAGTGGAGGCACAGGACTGGGACTAACAAGACCTGCCTTCTATTCCTGACTCTGCCACCGACTTCCTGTGTGCCCTCGGGCAAGTCACTCAATCCCTTTGGGTCAGATTTACAGAGATATTTAGGTGCCTGAAGATGCAGAGAGGTTTCAAGTGGGGCTTTAAAAAGTGCGTTAGGGAGTTAGCCACTAGGTGCTTCTCTGCATCTTCAAGCACCAAAACCCCTTTGTAAATCTCTCACATTGTGCTTCAGTTTCCCCCACCTATAAAACTAGGATAATAATCCTCTCTCCCATCCATTGTCTGTCCTGTTGATTAAGATTGTAAGCTCTTCAGGACAGGGGCCCCCTATTTGTACAGCTCCTGGCACAACGGTTGCCTCCGATATTGGTCGGGACTATCGTAATACAAACAATTAACAGAAGCAGCCAGAAACACTCCCATAGATATGTGAGGTACGCCAGAAATCCTCTTCCGCCGATGGTTTTGTATCACCTCGCAGAGGTGATCATGCTTGCAGACCAACACATTATTATTACTTTTTTTATGACCACCTTTCAAAAAAAAAAAAATAAGCACCTCACTCCAGTAATAATATGGAGACATTTCTCGGGATGCCAAATAATGAAATGCATTTCCACACCAGCTTCATAATTAATGTTTGCATCATTTATCTTTTGTGGAAAGATTATTCTGACTAACGAGGTTCTGGGCCACTAATTCATTACGGTGCCTTGTCACTTCCTGCTCCTTCTTATTACCCAGAAATAGACTCATTAGTCAGAGTTCAGTGACAGGGAGAAATTGTGTACGTTAATTTAATTCCCTTCTCTCCCTTCTGGGTGAGTGTTTGTCCAAAACCAAGGACTAGAAAGAGGTGGGGAAAATATGACTGGTTGGAATGATCGATTCTTTCCTTGCTGTGCTTCCAACCTTGCACCTGCATGGCAGGGAATAAAGGACAGATCATGAGTGTGTGTGTGTGTGTGTGTAAACAGGTGTGTAACTTTCCTGGGATCATGCAGGACTTCCCGATCATCACCCTATCAGATGGGATGCTGAGAGGTTGATAATAGGCAGAGGAAGGTGAGAGGGAGTCCCATTGCTGCCTTGCACTCCCCCAATCTGTCTGTATCCATCTCTTGTCTTACATGTAGATTGTAAGCTCTTGGGGGCAGAGACTGTCTTTTTGTTCTAGTTTTGTACAGCACCGAGCACAATGGATGATGACTAGGGCTCCCAGGCGCTACGGTAACACAACTGATTAATAATAATCTAACACAGTGTTTGAGCTGGAAGCTTCCTCCTACCCTGCAGGGTGAATTCCATTGGCTAACACTGAGTTCCTGTAAACATGACACTCCCCCTGCAGGACAGGTGGAATTCTAATGCTGCCGCAGTGCACCCCTGGCAGGAGTCAATGTGACTGAGAAGCTCAGCTTGCTAGCTAGCTGCTCCCTGATCCAAAGCCCACTGAAGTCAACAGAAAGTCTCCCCTTGACTTCACTGGCCTACTCATTGTTGCTGCTTTGATAAATGGGTTTGGGTGTTACATTTTCATAGAAGAGCTAACAAATCTTTGCCAGTCCTTTCCTCGTATCCATTGGGCGTAGGGGAGGCGGGGAGCAAGAACCGGGCTCCAGGAAGCATACAGGACTGTCTTGGCAGATGGCCTATGTTTTTGCATGGCTGGGCACAATTTCAGGGCCTGATCCAAAAGCTTATTGAAGGGGAAAGATTCCCATTGACCACGGCGGACTTCAGATCAGGCCTTAATAGGCAAGTGCACCCAAGCAGGAAAAAATACAAGCCACTTGCCGAACAGGTCAAGAGCTCAATGGGATCCCTGCAATGGAGTGGGAAGGTGGCTGGGACCCCACCGAGGTGGAGCTGATCTTTACCAGGCGAGGAGGTATGTGCATTATGATCTGTGCTAGTACCACTGCATCCACCCCCCCACTTCATACGTGCCTGTAATATATGGTTCAGACTTTCCCCTCTCTGGGATTTATCACCTTGTTGCAGTGCTGTGATGGAATTACAGCTCTGTATTTTATGGTTACTGATCTATTCTTCTACAGCTAGTTGCCCATTGTCCAACCTGATGTGAAGTTTTATTTCCGTCCCCACCCATTTCAATATTTTTACCCTCACTTGCTGTTTCTCCCTTAATAACCAGCAAGCCATTTCACCCAGAGCGACACGTCGCCGAACAAACACAGGCAATGCGCTTGACATGCCTCTTCTGCAATGAACAATCGCTCTCCGGGCCTGAGCAGAAGGGGACAAAAGGAAAAAATTGATTAAATGTAGCAAAGGGGGGGGAAAAGGCACTGGGGGAAATTGATTCCGGATGAGAAATAATTAACAATTGCAAATTGGGGTTGATGGGACCTGAAGGGCTGGGAGGATCAATAGACAGCCTGTGAACCAAACCCAGGGCCCTGAGCACCCATCATCAGTGGAGCTGTGGCCATTAACTACAGAAAAACTACTGGCTATCAGCAAGGCAGAGAATTGGCCACAAGGCTGGTATTAAACATGACGAGGTTGGAGAGTCCATATATTTCCTCTTCATTGCCTGGTCAGGGCCCCTTTCAAAGAGCTTGTGAGCTCTTTAAGGTGGGGGATTTCTTTTTGTTCTATAGGGCCACTCCTGCAGCAGGGTTGTGATCAATGTCTGGGGCTTTTAGGTGCTACTGCAATGCAAATACATTAATAATAGAGACACATCCACCTCCAAACCAGTTATCACCAAACCTAGATCTGTATCCAAATTTCATGCTGGTTCCTTTCTCAATAATGGGTCAAGCCAAAAATCGCAGATTGGAACAATCCCAAACTCTGGGCCTGGGAGGCATTCCCTAACCTGAGCATGCATGGTACTTATATTTCTATCTGGGTCAAGCCAAAGGCCTAGATCTGAATGCCCTTAAACGTGGCAGGCGGAATTTTCAAAGATGCTGAAGAGGGTCTGGATATACAGTGCTTTGAAAATCTCAGCCTGTCGGTCTAAAAATCCATATTGAAATGTTGGCACCTGCCTCTCTATCTACTTATGTTGCTCCCCTGATGAATGTGAACCTCCCAATTATTAAACGATTTAGCCTCACAACCTTAGTGTGAAATAGGGGGACATTGTTAACTCCGTTATACAGATGGGGAACTGATCAATTGACTTTCCTAAGATCTTCTGAGGCCTACGGCAATGACTTATCCACAAGACCACTCTGCCTGCCCTATAGCAAGTGTTAACTCTGTCCCCCTAGGTAACTATAGCTACATATATCTATGTAAGCAGAGAGGACTGCAGGATGGAAATTCCATTTCACAAAGAATTTCAAGATTTTGATATCTGGGTTTGTTTGGAATTGGAATGAAACCAGCATATTTTGAAATTCTCGGCGAAGGAAAATACTGATTTTTGTTTGTTGAGTTGGTGGGGTCTTTCATTTCGACAAAATCATTCTGTTTCGATTTCAGCTTTCTTTTCTTTTACACATCATATTATATAATAAGATAGAACATATATATATATATATTAAAAATGAAACGGAATTTCCAAAGGAAAAAAATGCAATATTTTATTTCAAAAATGTCAAAACGGGAACTTTGAGGTTTTTCTCCTAAACAACATTGTAACACAATTTCACAAATTTGATGGAACTGCATTTTCCAATGGAAAATGGTTTTGTCAAAGTTTGTCCGATCAGTTCTAATATGTAGTTATAAAAATGACATACAGAGAGTATATGCCACACACGCAGACACATTAAATATATATATATTTTTAAAAAAATCCACCGTTAAGGTCGAGATTTTAAGTTCACAAAAGATAGGAAATTCACATGTAATGTTCCTATCAAAACTTGAAGTCAGCCCCTGGTGTGCATGTATTACAAAATCTAGACCCTGATTATACCACATACCGTTTAAGCAGCAATGCTAAATGGTACGTTTGCGTTCACAGTGATAGAAAGAGGAGCATTTTAAACATACATAAGTTATGTGCAGAGGCTCAAGAGAGGAGCAGAATAGAGAAAAATATGCAGATCTAGTCCACTGAGTCTTATTATACTGTATTATGTGCTGAATAGCATGTGGATTTACTCAGTGATACTATAATGGCACATCCTGGTGTAGTGCATCGGCACAAGGGGATAGAATTAAAGGTGAATTGCAAAGGAAAGTTAAATACTCAAAGCAAGATTCTAGGGAGGGAAAAGCATATGCCTGTATGTTTAATAACAGAAACATTGCATCAAAATTGCCTCCCTTAGATCCTGAGGAGTGGGTTCTACAAACTTCCTGGTTTCTCTGCTCTAAGTCCTAAAATCACAACAAACACTCAGGGTGCATCTTCAGTATGCTTAACAGGAGTTAGCTAACACGAGGTAACAGCCTAGCGAAGACAAGGCAGCCTGGAGTTTGCACAGGAGTTCGCAGGTCAAGATAAAGCCTATGGAGGAGCTTAGGGTTTACCCTGACCTGCTAACTCGTGTGAAAACTACTAATTGCCTCGGCTTGTCTAGGAGTTTTAGCTCGAGTCAAGAACACACTTTTTTTGCGGAGGCAGATGCCATTACAACTACCACAGGCAAGCCCTGTGACATCACAACCTCCATAGGCAAAGCCCCCAAGCCTGTGTTGGGGGTAGTTGTGAATCTGCTCATGGGGGATAGGAGTGGGGTCTGCCGTGTGGATTTGTCACGATCAAATGGTTTCAGTACTACACTGATTATGGAATGTTATTGGTTTCCTTAAAGCAATTACAATAATAATGCAATGTAAATACTTTACAGATCAAAAAGGTGGGTAGGGATGGGGGAGAGCAAGATCATAAGAAAAAATATGAAAAATCAATGTACTGCTGCTTTCAATACCCCTGACACGCCTGACCCAGGTCTCCAAGTTCAAGCGAAAGACTCTGGTGTCGCATTTAGTTATTGAGCCTTCATTTTCATGCTGTTTTATGAGGCTGGTTTTATTAAACCACGCAGCAAGGCCTCAGTCAAGCACACTCTAGAGCTCCCATTGACTTCAGTGCAATCAGGCTCAGACCCTTGGGGATCATGACCTTAAACAGCGTAGTATTATATGCATTACAGCAGCGCCTATGTGATTTACACTATGGGTAGATCTGAGTGGCCCTTACCCCGAGTGAGGCCGCACTGCACTAGACATATAGCCCCTGCCCTGAAGAGCTCATGCTCTGAATAGAAAAGGCAGAAAAGAACCGTTGTCCTCAGGGGAAACTGGGGCACAAAAAATGGCATGACTTCTCAAGGTCACACAGGAAGCCTGTGGCAAAGATGGGAACTGAACTCTTATCTCCTGATGCCCAGTTTAGTCCTGAACTACAAGGCCAGCCTTCCCTTCTTAGAGGAAAACCCTTAACAAGAGTTTGAAGGATTTCATTCAAGGGAGGTGGAGGCAGGGGTAGGGATGGGAGAGGGGGAGAGACGCTAAACATGCTAATGTGTTAGTGCATTCTGGCAAGAATAAATACACACTGCAAAGCCTGATGCGAAGGGCACAAAATACACAAAGGTTTCCAAGTGAGTAAACATGAAATGGAGGATTAGGCTTGTTTGCAAGGCATCCTTTGCACAAAGAAATTGAACTGGGGGCCTCTGCATCCACAAGAAGCAGGGCCGCCTAGAGAGCTAAAGGAGACTCTCTCTTACTATACGGTCTACACTGCAATAAAAGGCCACAGGCACAGAGTCTCAGAGCCTGGGTCACTAGGCTCAGGTTCTGGGGCTAAAAATAGCAGTGGAGATGTTCAGGCTCGGCCTGGAGCCTGGACTCTGAGACCCCAGCCCTTGCGGGGTTTCAGATTTGGGGTTCCAGCCCAAGCGGGAATTTCCACCCTGCTTGAGCCCTGCAAGTTGGGGTCAAACTCACCCAGGCTCTGAGACACAGTGCCATGAGTTTTGTTTCGCAGGGGAGACTTAGTTATCACCCTATTTCTTCAAGCAGATCTCTGCCCTGCCTTCTTGGAGATCATTCCTCCAGGCACTCTCGAAGCAGCCCTAGCCAGATCAGAGTTAGGCCTGTTCCAACCAGCTGCCCCACACTCTGTCCAGCTTACACTTCTTCAGCTGCAACTAGCTAGGTCTCACATAATGCTGTTCGTCACCGGGTCCATTTGCACATCTGGGCTATGTATTTCCATGAGGGTTTTTTTTTTTCTTTCATCAATACCACTAGCTCTAAAACGGTAGAAGCTGAGAGTTGAACAGTTAGGGAAGGAGTATGGGCTACTATAAATGGGCATTCAACAAAGATCGCCCCGAATTAAAGGTCCAGGCAAATTCTTTTGAGGGTGCAGCAGCTGGGACTTAGAAGAATCTCCAGCAATGGAAGACTGACAGCTCCAAATTAGCCCCCTCCTTCACTGGTCTTCAGTGCAAAGCTCAGCTGAGGATGCAAAGGATCTCTGATAACAGTCACACTTCAGTGCATGCTTGGATCAGAGAGGAAAGTGCATGCTAGGGTGGCCAGACAGCAAATGTGAAAAATCGCGACAGGGGATGGGGGGTAATAGGAGCCTATATAAGAAAAAGACCCCAAAATCGGGACTGTCCCTATAAAATCGAGACATCTGGTCACCCTACTGCATGCCCAGGCAAGGATGGGGCGGCCAGGGGGAGATACAGACAATGGTCTCGTCCTCCCTGCACTCTGGGGACAACGGGTGAACTGTGGCCACTCACGCATGATTTGATTGGGTAGCGGGGGTTGATCCATGACAGTCCCTCCAGCGCTGAAATACGTCTTGACTAGCAAAACCCGGGCAGCATGAGCTTTGGGGCTGCTTGAAACCAGCGTTTACATTTCTCAGCTCAGCTCTGTCTCTGGTACAGCTGCATCCCCCATGAAGGACACACAGGGTAAGATCCTAGCAGCGGGATTTGTTCTCACAAGCCTTCGGGAAGTTCCGAAGCGAAAGGAACTAGATCCCAACGCCCCCTCCGCCCCCCAATGTGTAGCGCAGGGATCCCCCCGGGGAGGGGAACAGAATCCCAGCCTCCCCTCTCTAATCAGTACATGGCACAAACATCTTGTAATGCCCCACTCCCCACTGGAGCTGCTATTAGCAGTCGACTCCTCATTGCAACAGAGCCTCTAACTTGTCTAAATATTTCCCTCGAATACGCTCCGTGTTTCCACGCCCAGCTCTGCTCCCGCCGGGGGGTATTTTCGCTCCCATACATTGTGCTTGCCCCAGGCTCACACAGAGTCCACATTAGAGCCCTGCAGGGGACTAGGGTAGAGCCCTGCAGCGGGACTGGGATACCGGGGACCCGCGGCCATACTAATGGGAGCGGGATTAAAAAATAGCCCCACGCGGGGCTCTAGCCCACAGCAGGTACCTGAGCTCAGCTAGGGTAAAACAGAGCTGCGGGGCTGGGGGTTGCATGATGGGAGTTAAGGTTTAGCAGGTGACCTAGTACCAGAGTGTCCATTAACCCCTGAGTTACCGAGTCACTACCAGTGCCAGAGAATGCACAGGCCAATACCTAAGGCGCTAAGCAGTCCCAGCCCCTTTAAGGGTCCCATTGACCAAGAGCAGTAGCAAGGGGCGGGAGCCACCCTACCAGCATGGCACCAGCCTGACCACCTTTACCCCTTTAATTCCCACACACACCATACCAGCCGTGGGGAGCAGCTACATCGGCACAGCTTCCTCCCCCCCGATCCCCTAATACAAGCACAAGGGGAATGCTTCAGGAGGCAAAATGCCTAGCACCAGCATGGCGCATTTTGCACATGGATGCCAAAAGCTCAGGAGAGAAGGGATTCATCACAACAGGGAGACGCTTTCACCCAGAGAACTCAGGCATCCGGGGCATGAGGAGGCTGCCCCAAAACACTGCCAGGAGCTAATGTCACACAGTCCTGACCTAGAGCATGCAAAGACAGAAATGGGGACAGTCCTGCTTATCTGGTGCCTGGCAACGGGACAGGCAGGGCAAACCTTGCTAATCCAGTGCCTGGCATAGGGATGGGGAAGAGGCCCCCTCTCCACACAGCAAGCCCACGCTCGAAACCCCATCTGCCTCCACGCGGAGCTAAAGTGGGCTTTTACCGCCAGCAAAGTGACTCCATATAAACCCGACATCTTGATGGCCCGTATTTATCCTTGACTGGCCACTTCCCCAGTTATCTTTTCAAGTCAAGGCAAGGATTTCTCTCCCTGTCTACAACTCAGCTGGAGCTGGGCTCTGGGATAATCCAGCTGCGGCCTCCTTTCCCTTTCCCACATTATCACCAGCACACGCAGGCAGGAATCACAATTAGGCTGGCAATTTTTGCTCATGAGGAGTGGAGAGGAAGTGGGGAAAATACACAGGCTCCGCGCGCTCTTCTCCCACTGTCCTAACTCCCCGGGGCTGTGTTTTCTTCTCCGCAGCAGCTTTCCCCCATGCTTTCCCCCTTGCTCTGCTTGCATGAAACCTTGTTTAGCTGCACCCCTCGTCAGCACAGGCTAATCATCCTGAGCGTATTCACGGCTCCGAGGAAACAGCCGAGGAGCAGCGTCCAGGGCCGCCCCGGATCATTCTGCCAATAACCGGGAAGCACACAGAGGGTTTGTTGCGGTCATTTCGGTTCAGGCGTTTGTTTTTCTGGGCTGGATTTTTCAGAAAAACTCAGCGCGTTGGGTGTTGAGCGCTTTGGCAGGCAGCAGCGCCGTGCGAGTTGCTGGCAGAGCATCGCGCGTTGGAAGAGCTGGTCCTGTTCAAATCAGCACCCAGGACTTCAAGGGCCTGTTCTCTGCCTCATGGAGCTCTTTGGGTGGCGACACAATGCCAATCTGCTTTCCTCTTGGTATCTGCACCATCCAGGAACTAAAATGCCGTTTGCCACACAAATAAGCTCCAGAGGCAGGCTCCGTTTGCTCGGTTCCCTATTGCATTGTCACCTCGCCTTATCCTTAGGTAACAACGTCATTTTTATGGCTAACCGTTCTGTTTACTGTTAAAAAATGTGCAATTAAAACGAGCTACACAAATGTAAACAAGACAAAGCCACACACGCCAAACACACACAGCCCGTATCAGCCCACAAAAGCCCCCACCCTTCAGCCCAGCCACCCCAAATGCCCGGAGCCCCACCCACCGCAACACAACACAACGCAGACACTGAAAAACTAAAGGCCAATACCTAATGCCCATCCCTTGCGCCATGCACCCCCTTAGCCCAGAACCACACTTTCCAGTGAGCACCCTGCCCAGATGTTCATTCCTATCAACAGGCTTCCCAATTCCTCCACCGAACAGACACAACAGGTGGCTGCAAAAGCCCCGAGGGGCGCTCTTCCTCAAGGGTGAACACAGCGCCAATGTCATCAGCAATAATCATTCCGAGGCCATTTTCACCACAGCACGCAGCTCCGTACACATCCCCTTTCTTCAAAGCTTCCGGGGCAATAAAGAAGTCTCCGTTTGGTAGCCACTTACCTGAGCAGTCGTCTTCTGATCCAGCTCTCCCCGTTCCATTGTCCTCCATGCCTGCTTTACTCTTTCACTGCAACTCTTTATTTTTTTCCCCCCACTCAAAAAAAAATTCCAACTTTGCCTTAGGGACGAGCAGAGTAAAATGTCACTTACCTAAAAAAAAAAAAAAAGAGAGAGAGAGAGAGAGAGAGAAGAGAAAGCCAAAGCATTACACACGAGTTCTTTGAAATCAGGTCAGCTTAAAGCTTTGAAAATGACTATTTTCCCCCTCCTTTCTATATTTTAATGAAACTTGCTGCTTTTCAAAACCTGTGTCCCCGGGTTCAGATTTCCCTTCATTAGCACTCTTTTGTTTCACGCTGTGTGTCCCCCCACCTAACCCCCCGTTGCCCCCAGAGAGGTCAAGGGAGAGGCAGAGAAAAGCACATCAGAGAGTGTGAGCGGGAAAACATCAGGAGCCTGAAATAAAAAATATGAATGCATGCAAAAGACACTTTGGTGTGGAGAAATTGCAGAAGTTAAGAGACGGAGAAGAATTTTGCTACTCTAAGTACTTATATGGCCTTGAACACTGCAATCCCTGAGCACCCCACGACCAGTAACTGATTTAATGCTTACGACCATTCTATCAGGCAGGGAAGTATTACGCCCATTGTACTGACGGGGAACTCAAGCACAGAGGAGATTAAGTGGCTTGCCCAAGATCACTCTGAGANCTCTAAGTACTTATATGGCCTTGAACATTGCAATCCCTGAGCACCCCACGACCAGTAACTGATTTAATGCTTACGGCCATTCTATCAGGTAGGGAAGTATTACGCCCATTGTACTGACGGGGAACTCAAGCACAGAGGAGATTAAGTGGCTTGCCCAAGATCACTCTGAGAGCCTGTGACACAGCCAGGAGTTAAACCAGGGCTCTTGCATCACAAATCCAGTTTTTCTGCCCACGAAGCCATCCTTTCTACTGTGGCTACCTACCATAGGACTGAGCCCTACAGGGCTTCCTCTGGTTCGTTTTCAGATGACTCAAGTGATGGGGCTTCCACTACATCTTTCAGGAAACTATTCAACAGCCGAATGGATCTCATGGTTCGGAGATGTTTCCTGCTATCCCTCCCTATTCATAGCGGGCTCATCGCTGGTATCTGAGTGTCCCACTACAAAATGGCTGCCCAGGTGGGACTAGAACCCCCTGTGGGTCTCAGGTGCCCAGGACTAGCCGGTCAAACAGGCAGAGTATGCAATATGCTGTCACAGTGTCTACAAACGTATCACCCTAGGTTGGCTGGCACTCGAAGCTACAAGAGCCTGATGCTTTCTCACAACACTGTGCATCTGGTCTGGAAAGCCTCAGGTTCAGTTCCCACTCATGGTGGTACCTGTTTGTACACGGCCAGCATTAGTAGTTGAAATCAAGCATCTATAAGCAGCAGAAAACAACACTCAATTGAGACCAGCCTAACTCTGTGTGCCTGTGACCATCGATGGATTTCCACCCAAGCCCCGATGAGTGAAAACACCGCTAGAGTGGCACTGCCCAGCATTTAAGCTGCGTCCTCACCAGTCTTCCTTCTATCCCTTATGCTTTGTCTGACACCAACCCACTGCACAAGCAGCCTCACAAGATGGAGGACTAAGCCTTGAGCCCTCTCACCGCCCCCTTCTCATACTGGTTCTTTGCACACAGGCCCCCTTCCTCTCTTGTGTCTCGCCAGGATCCCATGTAGATTCTTGCAGAGAGGTTGCCTGTTTGATATGCAGCCCCAGTTCAGAGCCTGCAAACCAAGCCTGTTTCAATGAATTACCGGCTGATCTTTATAGGGCCATCATAAAGCCAAGAGTGGTGACAGCCCACACTGCTCCTAATCAGTTTCAACTCAGGAGATTCTCTCATCCTCACCTTTTGCAGCAGAAGCAAATGCAACAGAATTAACTCTTTGCCTTCTGCTGCTTCGCACGGATTTGGCATGGCAGGAGCGGGATTAGGGAGAGGAGAGAAACAAGGGTCAGACACTCAAGGAGCTGGACCGAGTGAACTTGGCAGCTGCGCTTTCCTTTGGGTTTAACCTCTGTTCAGAGGAATCACAGCCATATTGACTCTCATTCACCCCCAAACACTCACACCCATGCAATCACAGAGGAAACAATACAGTGGAGACGTGATAATCAAATGCTGGAGCAAGTACCGCACACGGAGCCAGCCTCTCAGAAATGTATTCAGGGCCCAATCTGCCCTAATTCAATCAGGTTGAAACCGCTAGGGACTGGATGGGTCAGACAGGGCATCAGATCCCACACACAGAGTGGGACAGGAGCTAACGCTGGACAATACTATGCCCCTAGGTGGTTCATTGACAATGGGATTCACACCTGAAACCTCTGGATCTTAAAGCATGAGTCTCTACTGCCTGAGCTAAAAGACGTGATACTCCATTAGCCCAGAGGGTAGCAGGCTCAACAACCTCTGTGTGGTCCAGCCAACAACAGATGGAGACGGAGCGTCACACTGAGCAGCTTACAACTGAAAACTCTACATACTCCACAACATATCTTCATGCCAGACAGCTTTGCCTATTGGTTGGAGCAGAGAACTGGGAACCAGGGGACTCTGCCCCGGTGACAGACAGGCTGCTGGGCTAGATGGAACACTGGTCTTCTTGTCATTGCTTTATTATTATTCTTTATATTAATGTGGTGCCTTGGAGCCCCAGCCCTGGTCCAGGACCCCGCAGCGCCAGGTGCTGTACAAAGATAGAACAGACTGTGAATCTTGGGTTGAAATCCCCCAAAAGTCAGAATGAAATGTAGGGTGCGAAAGGATCCGATGCAATGTGAAACACATTCACGCAACCCCCTGCTGAGTGACACTACCACCCTCTGCCCAAGACCCAGCTTTATCCAGTAAGAACGTTCCCCTCACGCTGATGCTATTGCCCACTTCCCAAGCCAACACCGGACCTGACAGGCCAGCGATCTGATCCTCTGACAAGGCCACAGTTTTGATGCCTAACGTTATTCTATTTCCACCAGAAATTGCTTTCTTTTTTATTATTATTTTCCAAGGCTTCCATTTCAAACCATTATTCCTTTGAGAAAAGCTTTTACTTTTGTCCTCATTGCTTCACACTGAGTTTTCCTGTGTATTATTTTTTTTTTTTTGGTAGCAAGAATATTTATTGATTTTCACACTGGGCAAAGAAACACACTATACTCTGGAGAGGATCTCCATTTCCAGGAGCCATGAGGTTCCTGTCAGCCCTCCACACAACAGAATGGTGAATTAAAAGGCAGAAAATCAAGGAGAGGTCTGCACTGCTCTTCCCATCATGCAACGGGGTAGGGGCCCAACTGTACCAGAAAACAAGAGACCAGGAGCATGCCGTGTCATTTATTCGTTATTCAAAATGAGGCACCAAACTGCTGATGCAAACAGATCCTGACCTGTAGTATGTTCATAAGCAGCTTACTGCGGGGAGATGGTATTCAAAATCTCAGCTGTTCTGATTGGATGTGCAGGTCACATTCATTCACTTTTGTTCTCCAATCAGATTGCGATAATTCTTGGAATTGGATTTCCACTGATAATACTCGCAATTAAGAATCTGAAGTTCACTCTCTGCAGCTATTTTCCACCATCTGCTTAAAATTCACCATTCCTGCCAGCAAATCCATTGGCTACAATACCTGTGGAAAGTGAACCCACAAGAGGGGCAGACATGGGTGGAATATTATTTGCAGCATTCTCTCAGCTGTAATTCTCTAATACCTTGGAAAAAAAACAAAACAGCTGTAGGCCGCAATTCTGCTACCAGCTCTGCTAGAGGAGAAGCTCACTGACTTCAGGGGGACTCCCCAATCCTGGAACAAGCGCGTGTGTGAGGCTATGTCTGCACTACAGCAGCACAACCCTGGTGCTGGAGCTGTGCGGCAGTGTGCACACTTCCTCCATAGCCAGAAGGGACATCCTGTTTTATGGGATGGTAGGTAACTACATCACCAGAACAATTCTTCCGTTGGCCTAGCTGTGTTTACAGTAGGGGTTAGGTCGACCTAATGACGTTGCACAGGGTGCAAAATTTTTCACAGCCCCGAGCAATGTAGCTAGGTCAATTTGAGTTTTAGCTGTAGACCAGGCTTTGGCATAGATCCAATTGCAGGTCGTGAGCTGTACCGTAGTACCATGCAGACGGGGGAATCACTTGATCTTACAGGGAACATAAGAGCTCCCCCCGGCTCTGAAATGACAAAGAAATTACAGCACCCAACAATTAACTGTTCTTGCAGATTACTTTGGAGCTATAGGGGATGTTATTGGATAAATGCAAGATTTAGGGTCTGTTAATATCATTATCTATATTAAAGCAGCTCACAGAGGCCCCAGAATGAGCTTGGGGTTTACAATCCAAAGGGATTAGAGACAGACAAAGGATTGGAGGGAAACAGAGGTAGAGGGAGGGGGAAGCAACTGGCCCAAGGTCACAGAGCAGAGCTATGAACACAGAACTCACAGACTCAGAAACTTTAAGGTCAAAAGGGACCATCATGATCATCTAGTCTGACCTGCACATTGCAGACCACAGAACCTCACCCACTCCAGAAACAGACCCCTCACCTCTGGCTGAGTTACTGATGTCCTCAAATCATGGTTTAAAGACGTCAAGTTACAGAGAATCCACCATTTACACTAGTTTAAATCTGCAAGTAACCCGGGCACCACACTGCAGAGGAAGGCGAACCCCCCCACCCCCCCCAGGGTTTCTGCCAATCTGACCTGGGGAAAATTCCTTCATGAACCAAAATATGGTGATCAGTTAGACCCTGAGCATGTGGGCAAGACCCACCAGCCAGACACCCAGGAAAGAATTCTCTGTAGTAACTCAAGAGCCCTCCCCATCTAGTGTCCTGTCTCCAGCCTGTGGGGATTTTTGCTACTGGCAGTTGCTGATGGACCACATGCCATCATAGGCAGTCCCATCATCCCAGCCCCTCCATAAACTTATCAAGCTTAGTCTTGAAGCCAGATATGTCTTTTGCCCCCACTGCTCCCCTTGGAAGGCTGTTCCAGAACTTCACTTCTCTGATGGTTAGAAACCTTCTTCTGATTTCCAGCCTGAACTTGTTGATGACCAGTTTATAGCCATTTGTTCTTGTGTCCATATTGGCACTTAACTTAAATAACTCCTCTCTCTCCCTTGTATATATCCCTCTGGTGTATTTCTAGAGGGAAATCATATCTCCTCTCAGCCTTCTTTTGGTTAGGGTAAACAAGCCAAGCTCTTTGAGTCTCCTCTCACAAGGTAGGTTCTCCATTCCGCCGATCATCCGAGTAGCCCTTCTCTGCACCTGTTCCAGTTTGAATTAATCTTCTTAAACATGGGAGAGAAGAAATGCACACAATTTTCCCGATGTGGTCTCACCAGTGCCTTGTATAATGGTACTAACACTTCCCTGTCTCTACTAGAAATACCTCCCCTGATACATCCTAGGAGTGCATTAGCCTTTTTCATGGCCACATCACATTGAGACTCAGTCATCCTGTGATCAACCAACACACTCAGGTCTTTCTCCTCCTCTGTTGCTTCCAACTGATAAGTCCCCAGCTGAGTCCCAGTCCAGCATCTTATCCACTAAACGATGCTGCCTCTTCAGCGTTTTCACCATTCTACCTCCTCCCTCAATTGATACTAACATAGGAAAGACACCCATTTTGTCCCTCACTCACTGATCTCCTCTGGTAATACCTGGGAAATGAGTTAATCACCCATGCTCTAGAGCAGGGGTAGGCAACCTATGGCACGCGTGCCGAAGGAGGCACGCAAGCTGATTTTCAGTGGCACCCACACTGCCCGGGTCCTGGCCACCGGTCCGGGGGGTTCTGCATTTTAATTTAATTTTAAATGAAGCTTCTTAAACGTTTTAAAAACCTTATTTACTTTATATACAACAATAGTTTAGTTATATATTATAGACTTATAGAAAGAGACCTTCTAATAATGTTAAAATGTATGACTGGCACGTGAAACCTTAAATTAGAGTGAATAAATGAAGACTTGGCACATCACTTCTGAAAGGTTGCCGACCCCTGTTCTAGAGTTACACAGCTGGTCGTGGCAGAGGACTTACACAGTTATTATGGGTGTCTTTGCATCCTCCCATAAAACAGGATGCCAAGGGCATGGCTTGCCAGCTATTTCTGATGCAGCAAAGAAAGCATGAGACAGGAACCGCCAGTGTGTTTGGTTATGTCTCTCAGTTTAGACTGTAGGTAAATTCTTTGGGACAGGAACACTAGGCTTTGCTGGGGCTTAACAGATAATTATCGACTGTAGAGTGCTTCTCTCTGTACATCTCATTATGCCCCACCTTATGGATGGGGAAATGACTTGTGCAAGGATAACTTGCACAAGGGCTGGAAAGGTTTCAGAGTAGCAGCCGTGTTAGTCTGTATCAGCAAAAAGAGCAGGAGTACTTGTGGCACCTTAGAGACTAACAAATTTATTTGAGCATAATCTTTCGTGGGCTACAGCCCACTTCTTCGGATGCATAGAATGGAACATACAGTAAGAAGATATTTATACTTACAGAGAACATGAGAAGGTGGAAGTAGCCATACCAACTGTAAGAGGCTAATTAATTAAGAGAAGCTATTAACAGCAGGGGAGAAAAACTTTTGAAGTGATAATCATGATGGCCCATTTCGGACAGTTGACACGAAAGTGTGAGACTGTTTCAACATGGGGAAATAGATTCAATTAGTGTAATGACCGAGCCATTCTCTGTAAGTATAAATATCTTCTTACTGTATGTTCCATTCTATGCATCCGAAGAAGTGGGCTGTAGCCCACGAAAGCTTATGCTCAAATAAATTTGTTAGTCTCTAAGGTGCCATAAGGGCTGGAAAAAGACCCCCAGGTGTCCTAATGGCTAATGCCCAGTCTAGCCATGAGTCCATGCTGCAAACATCTTCATGGACCTGCTTCCCTGACCCCCAGAAAAGAAAAATAAATGAATTCACTTCTCT
This sequence comes from Platysternon megacephalum, assembly GCA_003942145.1. Taxonomy (NCBI): domain Eukaryota; kingdom Metazoa; phylum Chordata; order Testudines; family Platysternidae; genus Platysternon; species Platysternon megacephalum. Next base: position 5,938,934 of record QXTE01000097.1, on the reverse strand, counting down.
TGGCAGCATGGAGTGGAAGCCCCTGTTGCTCTGTAGGAAGGTTTCCCACCAGGCCCGCTGCAGTTTGCTCGAAGCGGTGCATGCTGGAATGCTTGCCCCAGCTTCACAGCATGCTAACAATCATAAAATGCAGATCACTGAAGGAAGAGAAACTGCAGTAGCTATGGGAGCTGACAGGTTCCCTCCTGACGGGTTCCACCTCCTTCCTAAACCCTTTTTGATGGGAGAAGCACACAGCCCCAGATTAACTGGTGTATGCCTGAGACGTGGCCATGGATTCATGGCGAAGAAAAAGAAATTGCTTTCCAAGGTGTGCCGCCTTGCTGCTACTGTCAAACACGGGGTCCTTACTTGGCCGGGCTGAGTTCAGCCAAAGCAAGGATGCAATCTGGACATCAGAGCATCATCTGTCAGCAGCTGCAATCTCACTGTCTCAACACCCCCACCTCTACATCTCTCCTGAACTTCCCTGCCTCCAAATATCACACACAGCGACTCCTGTCTCTGAACACTGATCCCGCATACTAGCCTCTCTGTGTGCACTTTTGCAGGACAGAAGAAAGACAGAAAGAAAGAAAGACAGAAAGACAGAAAAGACCATGGAAAGAGAAGAGGAGACAGATTTGCAGCACTTGTACTGTTCCCCATGGGGATCCTACAGAAGTCCTGTCCTCGGCCAGGATCCCCCTGAAACACTTTAGCCTACCGAACAACAGCCACCTCTGAAGACTTCCAGGCTCATCTGCCCTGCAAGGGGAATTCCACTGAATAATACTGAGTTCCTGTTAACAAAAAGGCTCCTGTGAGGATAGGTGGAAAGCTAAAGCCCCAAGGCGGAAGGATAGTTAAGTGGTTAAGGCTCAGACTTAGGAGTCCAGAGTTCACTACCTCACTCTGGCATGTGTTTCACAAAGGACCTAGGCGAGTCCTGTCGTCCTTCAGGCCCAGATTTTTTAGTTAGGCTCCTAAATACCTTTAAATGATTGGGAGCAAAGTGCCTAAATCCCTTAAAAAAGTTGCCCCCCTGTGCCTCACTTCTCCATCTGTACAATGGGGATAATAGCATTGCCCTCCCTCCCAGGGCTGTTCTGAGGATGGCTCTGGGTGGCGCTCGGCTACTGCCGCGATAGGGCCCCCGTAAGAACTACGACGAACAGACAAGGCGGGCTGTACGTCTGAGGCCTCCAACAGGTGGAAAGGGATTGAGAGTCAGCTCTGACCCGTGCCCGCATGACGGGCTATGAGTCCATAGTCCCCCTCTACACATGCTTTTAATAACCAATTAATATTTATTCAGCACACAGCCCTATTAGCTCTAAATAGCCGGCTCGGCTAGGGGGGCTGTTCTATGTGAAATGAACACTGACTCATAGGCAGCATTGATCGAGAGTTAATTATGTGTTAGCCACACGCGGGGTACCTATCGATCACGGCAAACCCAACGTAACGGCCCATGCACGAGGCTTCAAGTCAAAGCACTCCAGCAACGGGGCTGACTAAGCACACATGCTACCTTGGAGGAGGTGAATTGCAGTGACGTGCATTGCCCCCACCCGCCGACATACAGACCGTAACCTTTCTCCTGGGGAAGCCATCCCCGGCCCAGCCTCCTGTCAAGGGAGTGCCTGCTCCTCACCCAACCTGCTCTCTAAAGAGGGGCCAGATCCTGAGGGGGAGGGATAGCTCAGTGCTTTGAGCATTGGCCTGCTAAACCCAGGGTTATGAGTTCAATCCTTGAGGGGGCCACTTAGGGATCTGGGGCAAAATCAGTACTTGGTCCTGCTAGTGAAGGCAGGGGGCTGGACTCAATGACCTTTCAGGGTCCCTTCCAGTTCTAGGAGATAGGTATATCTTCATATATTATTATTATCCTCAGCTGGTATCAACGGGTGCGGTGCCACGGAAGTCCAAAGGAAGTCCAATGGGAATTGACGCCCGCCACTCCTCTGCCCACACCCTTCTACGAAGGCACCTCTGCAGTCTCCCAACTGAGCACACAAGCAGGGCACAGAGTCCTCATGGGGCTCACCTACCCTGCCACCGAATCTCCTGCTTCGGGAGCCTCAGGACTCCGAGAGCCTCCCGAACACGAGAATGTCTGGCTGAGCCCAGAGATGAGCCAAGCTTGTCTCAGCTGAAAGTCCCCCACGGTGCTTGTGAACAATAACGCTCAGCGAGACCGGTCCCCAGCTATCCGCTGTGGGGGATAAACCTACTATCGCATATGGGACGAGAAACGGAATTCCGGCGTTGTGGCTCCAGAAAAGGGTAGCCAGGCAGCACAGAGATGCTGCATCCACATCCACCCGCATGGAGCCAACGCTGAAGTCTCTGGGTCTGAGCCTCCATTGCCCTGTGTTTTGTGCTGTCGTTTTCACCGGGACCACGTGAGCGTAAGGCACTGCCATTCTATGGTGCTAGCTCACCCATCGCCCTAACTGCCTTTCCGGCCCAGTAGCCCAGCCACCAATGCCTATACCCACTCTGCAATAGGCTAGGACATCATATCTTAAGAAGGAAGCTAATACCGCATGAGAGGGAAGTACAAAAGCTAACGGGCCAGACAGGGCAGTTGATCCTTCTGGATGCCCATACGTCACGCTCAAATTGCAGTCAGATCTCGTAACTGGGGTAGGTTGGCTTAGGCGCTGATCATATTCTCCAGCTTTCAGGCTACAGATCCTTAGCATCGCTCATCCAGGAGTAAGGGTCATGCCTGCAGGTGAAAGCTCTAAGGCCTGCCTTACTGCTGCTGGAATCCAACCCAGCAAAGAGGATTCACTCTTCAGCTCCACATAATCTACAGTTGCTTACTTTTGCTTCTCCCCTAACCCTCGACCCCTTTGTCTTGCCTGTTTGGATTGTATGTTCGCCAGGGCAGGGGCTGCCTCTCTCTATGTGCGCGTACAGCACCTAGCACCAGGGAGGGTCTGATCTCACTACTGGAATGCAAACAACAGTAAATGCCAAAAGCAACTCCAGTTCTGCTCGCTCTCTCGGAGTCCAGTTTGGACGGAGATGCCCTTTCCCCAGCAAAGAGAGAAAGATGCAATTTGTCTTTGGAAAGACTGGCCACCAAATCCCTTCCCTCCTGGATCAATTTCCGAATAAAAACTGGAACGTAAAAGACAAACCCAACAGACAGGTGCAGGCCGGCTCCTTGCCCCCTCCCCACCCTTCTCCCATGGTAAAGCCAGCAGACACTCCAAGCCTGGGCAGGCTCACTGTACATATACAGCACACGCAGCCTCTTATCTGCATTGCTTCCACTGAAGGAGGTGATTAACTCCCTGACCTGTGGAGCTTTAAAGCGACCTCCGAGAATAGATAGAATCTTGTTATCTTGTAATGAGTTTTATGGCTTATTTCAGTACATTTCAGCCATGTTTCTCCAGTGATTAGGGCAATTATCAGCCAGTGCATTTCAGGATTATGAATTATGGCGCTCTCAAGATGCTAAAGAAAATAGCCTCAGAAAGGCTAGAGATATTTAAAAGCTCTCTGTGCCCGCTCTCCACTCCCATAGTTCTTTAACCTGGAAGTTAGCTCCCTCTCGGAGAGCTTGGGAAAAGATACAATCAAAGGAGCTAAGTGTCAAAGGTTCCAGTGTGTTCCAGTGGTTACAATAAGTAATACATAATATTTAACTCTCCAAGTGCTTTACTGAGGGATGGCAGTGGAGTTTTCCCAGTTTAACAAGTGGGGAAATCAAGGCACAGCGCTTCAGAAGATATCCCCAACTGAGCCAGGAACAGGAGGGATTTGTTCTCGCTCCCAGCCTATGGACCACTCCACTAGCCCACACGACCTTCCTGGGAACAAAGAGACCACGGTTCTGTTTCTGCCAGCTGACCCACTGTGTTTGGGCAAGTTAGTCATCACTTTGTGCCTCAGTTTCCCCACCAGTAACACCTGCCTTGCAGGGGTATCATGAAGCTTAATTCTTGCTCACAAACCGCCGACAGAGCCTCAGATGACTGGCAAGTACTAGAGAGACAAGGTGGGTGATAATATCTTTTATCAGACAAACTTCGGTTGGTGAAAAGACAGGCTTTTGAGCTACACAGAGCTCTTCTTCAGGTCTGGGAAAGGTACTCACAGGGTACGTCTACAATGCCATAAAAGACCCACGGCACGGCTGCAGCTGGCCCAGGCTTATGTGACATGGGCTCCGGGGCTAAACGTGGCAGCGTAGACGTCTGGGTTCGGGCTCAGGCTGGAACCTGGGCTCTGAACCCCCATGTGAGGGGTGGGTCTCAAAGCCCAGGCTCCAGCCGAGCCTGAATATCTCCACTGCCATTTTTAGCCCTGCAGTGACCCAGACGCTGAGACTTGGGGCAGTGGGTTTCTTAGTGCAGTGTACATGTACCTAGCGTGTCACAGCTAATTACAGGGACTACAACAGGGGCAGGCAAACTTTTTGGGCTGAGGGCTGCATCGGGTTTCATAAATTGTATGGAGGGCCGGTTAGGGGAGGTCATGGCCCATCCCCCACCTTCTATCTGCCTCCCCCACCCCCCGGGACTCCTGCCCCATCCAACACCCCCTGTTCCCTGACAACCCCTCTGGGACCCCTGCCCCATCCACACACACCCGCTCCCTGTCCCCTGACTGCCCCTGGACCCCCGCCGCCCCATCCAACCCCTCCTCTCATTCCTGACGGCCCCCCCAGGACCCCTGCCCTATCCAACCACCCCTTTTCCCTGTCCCCTGACTGCCCCCTGCCGCCCCATCCATCGCCCCCTCCTTCCTGACTGCCCCCCCCCGGGACCCCTGCCCCCATTCAACCCCGTTTCCCCCCCGACCACCCCGACCCCATCCACACCCCTGCCCCCGACCACCACCACGAACTCCCCTGCCCTCTGTCTAACCCCCGCTGCCCGTGCCCCTTTACTGCCGCCCGGCTGGAGCCAGCCACGCCATCACCACCGTGCAGCTCAGAGACCGGGTCAGGCCGGGCTCTGCAACTGCGCTGCCCCAGGAGCTCACAGCCCCACTGCCCAGAGCATTGCGCTGGCGGCTGAGGGGCCGGGGGCGAGCCTCCCGGGCCAGGAGCTCAGGGGCCGGGCAGGACGGTCCCGCGGGCCGTAGTTTGCCCACCTCTGTGCTACAACATGCTGCAATCAAGGTGAAGTGGACAGTTAACACTGCCACAGTCATAGGACAAAGGAGGGTTAGTGGGTTACAGATTGCTGCAATGAACCATAAATCCAATGTCTCCGTTCGGTCCGGGGTTTTGGGTGTCTAGCAAAGCTATGAATTTCAGCTTCCAGGCTCGTCGTTTGAAGGTGTCATGGAGGTTTCCTTTGAGGATGAGGACTGAGAGGTCAGAGGTGGAGTGATCTCTTCCTCCTTGTGACACTCGGAGTACCTCTCCCAGACCTGAAGAAGAGCTCTCCGGAGTTCGAAAGCTTGTCTCTCTCTCCAGCAGAAGTCGGTCCAATAAAAGACAGGACCTCACGCACCTTGTCTCTCTAACACCCTGGCACCAACATGGCTACACCACCACTGCAAGCCACACTGCCAAGTGCTAAGTGTTTCTCCTGCAGGAGCTGCATCCCGATACAAGCTGCAGCAGGCGGGGGATTTTTCATGCCACGTCTGCGGCGCAGGGATGGGACCCTGCCAATTAAAGGCTAAATTAGCCCTCCCGGCCCAAAGCTCATAGCCATGTGTTCTGCGCTGGAATCCGCATGCTTCAGAACCTCGACACCAGAGCTGCCGCTGTGTTACTGCTGCTGGCGCCCCGGGCTTGGCTCCGGGCTGGGATGGCAGGAGCCGGTTTAAATAAGCCATGCCTGAAGTGCAGGCATTTAGGTTTGGGGAGCTAGCCCCCCGGGAGGGCAGGAGTCCATCAGCCCTGGCTGGGGTTGAGCTGGGATTCGGAATTCTCCCCACCCCTGTAGCAGAAGTCCTCAGTCCCAGCAAATTCCTCCTGACAGGAGCCTGTTTGATGTCCTTATCTGCTAGAGCCAAGGGCCCGCTGAGCTTGCTTCAGGCAACGAGGTCACAGCCATTCCCCTTCATCCCTCCTCTATGCTCTCTGGGCTGACTTTGAAGCTGGGGCTGCTGGATGGGAGTTTAGTGAGTAATCTCTCAAACTGGGCCATCTTTAACTGTGAAAGCAGCAGGGACTCCTAGCCCCTCTGGCAAGAAACAGATTATCCATCTGGGCAACAGTGCCGCTGCTCAGCCTCTCTGGGTCCCATCCAGCATGGGGCAGTGCTATTTTTGGCCTCTTGGGGTCTCTCAGCCAGTGCTGGTCAGTGCTATTTATGTCCCTCTCTCCAGGATCTCCCATCAAATCTAGTGTTTATTTATAGGCCTAATGCCACTGAGCAGCTTAGTTCTAGCCACATGTCTGGGATTACTCGGGAGGTGAATGGACAGTTACTAGGGAATCCTGCTCAGCTCATGGGTTCAACCCCTACCAGCATTATGCAACCTACCCTAGCCCAGAGCAGATCACTGTTGGAGGAGCCGGGATGAAGTCTCCATTTACAGACTTGGTCAGGTTGGGCTGGATAAACACGGCTCCATCCACACCGTGCTGGCAAACACATGGTGCAAACTGGTTTTAAAGCCAGAATAAAGCTAGTTCAAGGCCCAGTCCGCATGGCTGCTTGGACCCCTCATGAATTGACTTAAGCCCCTAAATGATATAATGCCTAGCCCTTCTCATCTAGAGATCTCAGAGCACTTTACAAAGGAGGTCAGTATAATTAGCCCCATTTTACAGAAGGGGAAACTGAGGCACACATAATGGCAGAGCTGGGAATAGAACCCAGGTCTCATGAGTCCCAGTCCAGTGCTCTGTCCAGTAGGCAACACTGTCGCCATGTTTAAAATCAGCTCAATTGACACAGGTCACAAAGCAGGGCAGATGGGACATACGTGCTCCTACTGTCAATGCTACCGCAAGCTGTTGTGCTGCAGGGCAGAGCGGCAGTCCCAGATACAGGTAAATCATAGCTCAGTCTGGCAGAGTAGATGGGACCAAACCATCTCCCAGCAGTTGTTCTATCCTGAATCATGCTGCAGCTGTGAACTTTGCAGACATGGAGCACAGGTATGGGAGCTTTGTTCAATCCTATTTACACTGCAAGACAGAAATGGCTTAGCCAGGTTGGGAAGTAGTGTTTTGTCACCCGGTTCTGCAACACAGGTTAATGACACCTGGCCGTCCTGGCGCCAGAACCTCTGCTACTCAGCACAACATAGGTAGGGTGAACACAGCTGGTGCTACAGTGGCTTGACCAACACAGGCAGGGATTTTGTTCCAAGTATCGTGCCAATATAATACTGACTGGCCTAGTGTGTGATCACACACCCCCTGTAGTGCCCAAGTCAGTAAGATAAGAGTCACCATCCTAATCATAGAAATGCAGAGCTGGAAGGGACTTCAAGGGGTCATCTAGTTTATCCCCCTCGCTCCCCCACATGGAGGCAGGACCAAGCAAACCTAGACCATCCCTGACAGGTGTCTGTCCAACCAGTTCTTAAAACCCTCCAGGGACAGGGACTCCACAACCTCCTTTGGGAGCCTAGTCCAGAGCTGAACCACCCAGATGGGCACAGACACAGTGCTCCATCTGCTCCAAGCCAAAGCCCACATTCTAGCATCCCCTGACTCTTGGGTGTCTGGGAGCCAGACACACATTCTACATCTTGATCTATGCCACACGGATCTCCAGATCAGCTCTCGGTTAGAAGGAATGAGGGGACACAATGGGAAGAGCTGCTTTCTACATCTTATGGCAACTAAACGGAGTAGGGGCCTCTAGTGGAGAGTCCTCAAACATTCGCCAGCAGCCACAGCAGGGAAGAGAGAGAAGCCAGTGTTGGGCTCCCCAACCTAGACCCACACATAGGCATCCAAAGCTCAAGTGTCCATATTATCATCTCAATTATACAGGGAAACTGAGGCACTGAGCGGTGAAGTGACTTGTCTAAGGTCACACAGGGAGTCTTGTGGCAGAGTCAAGGGTTGAACGCATATCCCCTGAGCTTCACCCACTAGCTTATGCTTCTTGACTAGCTTACAGTCACAGAGGGATTCAGGGTTCACAGCAGAATTTGAACTCAGGGGTTCCTGGATTCCAGCCCTGCGCTCAGATCACCCCACCCATAAGGCAGTCACATATACACACACAGACTCTTTGTACTTTCTGGGTCCTCGAGGCTGAAATGGATGTAACAAAGTCCAAGAAAGGGGATTCTGCTGACATAACCATTCCGTAATTTGCCCTAAAACCAAGCTGTTTAATTATCTTGATTCATGCTTTGTTTGTTTTTTACCCCTGAAAACGAGCATTGGAAATCGAGTGCCGCTCCCAGAAATAAAACATTTCTTTAATGTAAGCAGAGATAGGAGCCAGGTCCCATTCATCTCTCACCCTCTCTCTATATTGTGTGTCTATTCTTCTCCTAAGTGTAAATGTAAAATATTAATTTTGTGTAGAAATAAAATGAAGCCCCTGGAAATGAGTTCAAGGAAATAAAGCCATCACTTGAGTTAATTAAGAAGCAATTATACTCAAAGTCTGTAATAAGGGTTTCAAATAGTAGGACACACTGAGATGCTCATATGAAATCAACTGAAGGAGGAGGGACTGGGGAACTCTGGAACCATGGCCTCTGAACAGAATGGAACAGATTATGAAGCTTCCCGTTCACATTCCAAGGAACATCAAACCAGTGGAGCTATATTGACTAACACCAGTTGAGGATCTCACCCAGAACTGCCTGGATCCTTTCCAGCCTGCAAATAGAACCTTCCCACGGGACCTGGTTTACAATCAGAGCTGGACAAATAGCTGGTTTTTCAGTTCCGTGGCACTTCCCCCCATCCCAAAAAATGAGAAAAAAAAATCGGCAAACCAAAATGTTGAAAGAACATTAGTTTTGGATCGAACAAATTTGGTTTAATTTCAAGCTTTATCAATGGTTTTCAATTAAAAACAGAAGGAGATTTTAAAATCGTGTTGTTTCAAATACAAAAAAACCAACCCAAAATGTTTCGTGTAGAAAATGTCAAATGAGACATTTTGAGTTTTTCTGACTTTTTGTTCTATACGATCTTTTTCAACTGAAACAATTTTGTAAAATCGACCCGAATTGGTGAATTGTTTCAGTCGACCCAAATCTGCAGGTTTTAATGAAAAAAGTTTGAGACAAAAATTTTTGCCCAGCTCGTTAGGTGGTCCTCTCTGAGTGACCATGTTGTAACCCCCATTGGTTTAGTCATTTCAGCGCTACTCTGTGGAATCATGTTTGTGGCCACGTTCCTATGAAACGACAATGGTTTTGTTTTTGGTGCACTTGCTTCTCAGTACTCTGTCTGTGCCTCCTGCTATTCCATTCTGTGCCCCGCTCCGAAAAAATAATTCTAAGGTGCCCCTCAACCCTGACCCACAACACAGCCAGCTATTCCATTCCATCCCACCTCTGCCCATACTTTTGGGAACGGATCCCATGCAGCACCCCACATTGTTCCAGTCTTAGCCCTCCCTATGTAGTCCTGCCGATGCCCCTCCATCCCATCTTGCCGCATCTTCAGCTCCTTATGGTTCATCTCTGCTAACAGGCCTGTAATGTGCTGTCTGAAAGGATCTGCTAATCTCTTTCAGATGTTAGCCGAGTGCTTCTGTTGCATTGTACTTGGGCTGTCTGGCTAATATCACAAAGCACTAGATGCAAAGAATATGCAAAACAGGGCTCCCCCCAGAGGTGGAAGTGGGTCAGCCATCCATAAGATGACAGACAAAATCCCTAGTTACTGGAAGAAGGTAATTTGACATAACAGCTGTTCTGACATTCTCTCCCTATGGATAGCGCTGGCAATAGGAATGCAAATAAGCATGCTTTGCACTTCTCCTGGAGAGCAACTTTCAACCAAGGAGCCAAAAGCACTTTAGAAACATGAAACAATTAAGCCTCACAACCCTACTGTGAGGCAGATATTATATACACCCATTTTAGAGACAGTTATACCAATGCACACAGAGACGTGACTTGCCTCAGGTTTCACCACAGATAAGTGACAGAGCCGGGAATGGAACCCAAGAATCCTATCTCCCTGCTGTAATCACCAGACTGCCCATCCTTTACCGTCCATCTTTCAGAAAAGCAGGGTGAGGGCATGAAGATGGGCTGGGAGAAATTCAAAGACAAAATGTGCACACCGGCTGATCCTGCAGTGTGGACTAATGGCCAGAGCAGACAATGGAAGCAGTGGTAATCAGGAGATCTAAGTTCTGTTCCCAGCTCTGGCACTGACCCTGGGCAAGTCACTTCACTGCTCCGTGACTCAGGTTCCCAATCTGTAAAATGGGGATAAAATACTTCCCCGCTTTAGTAAAATTCCATGAGACCTAGGAATGAAAAGTGAGACATACAGCAAGATCCAAATATAATTATTATTAGAATTCTCCCTGACCTATCGTATCTTTGGTCTCTACTATAATTATAATCTAATAATATATAACTATAGTATTACTCTGGCTCAAAATTAATCTGTATGGCACTTTCCCATCCTGAAGATTCCTCCGTTCCTTCTCCAGGTTCCAACCCCCTCTCTTGGTGACCCCTGTATAAACAGAACTGCCTTTGTCTCCATCCCTTTATGAGACGGAGGAACAACCCAGCTCCTTTCTTCCTGGAACTCAGCCATCCAGACAGAATCGCAGAGAGACGGACGAGACCCCACAACTCTAGCAAATGTGGTTAGTGCCCTGCTGCTTTCTGTATGGCAGCTACTAATTATCCCCTGAAATTTATACGCTCCTGGGATGCGAGCAGATGGGTATTTAAGTTAACAGCAGATTCAAATTGTCCTCCATTAATTCCACAATGATACCTGGTTTTACTCGGGCTCTGATTCCACTTGGTTAATCCATGAGTTATTAGTCAAATGCCATTAGTCCCTCTCTTCCACACCTCCCTAAGAGCAGGATGGTATTGGGGGCTCAGAACACACCTGTCCCCTGTGGGCTTTTCTTTTGCCCTTTCTAGGGCATCTGCTAAGGACAGATCCACCTGAATTCAGACCTTCTAATCCAGTTGAGTCTGCCTAGGAATTCAGTGCTGCACACCGCAGCCACTCAGAGAACCATTTGCAAGAGCAGGAATCGAACTCAGATCCCCCTGTTCCAAAAGTCCCAGATCCTCAGAGGTAGTTAGGAACCCAACTCTCCCTGAAGTCAATGGGAATTAGGTGCCTAACTACCTCTGAGGATCCAATCTGGGCCCAGGTCCCTGCCACTTCAGCTAACCCGGAAGCCCCATTAGCAGACTAGGTCCTACAACACAGTTCAGCAATTCTGATTCCATCCAGGATTCGTCAGTGTTAAGCATACCCAGTTCATTACACTACCAGGGGATTCCCAGTGGTGCATTATTCCTCACTGACCCATTGAGACAAAAGAAGAAAAAGGCAGACAAAAGCAAACTAGTCTTGAGCTTGGGAACCCACACAAGCTGTAATGAAGAAGCATATTTCATGGTATCATATTGCATGAAGCCCTCCAGTACTGAGCACTAATGCTTCCCCCTGCCTGGAGGAAATATTTGATGTGCCCAAAATTGTAACCTTTAAGGGAGAAAAAGCATCTCCTTTCATATGATGCAGGCTAACAGATTGCATCATATGAGTGAGAGAATGTCCTCACTTTAGATCAAATTCTTGTCTGTACTAGAAAAGTTGCACTGGTTTATCTATTTAAGGGGCTTATCTGGCCCACATTACCTTAATATCTGAGCATCTCACTGTCTTTAATGTATTTATCCTCACAGCCACCCTGTGAGGTAGGGCAGGGTAATCATCCTATTTTTCCAGAGGGGAAACTGAGGCACAGAGAGGCTATGTTACTTGCCCAAGGAGACTGTGGCAGCGCAGGGAATTGAATCCAGCTCCTGAGCTGGCACCTTATTCACTGGACCATCCTGCCTCTCTAAACTAGTGCAACCCTGTAATCTGGACACATTTAAACAAGTTTAAGCCTCAATTAAATCAGTTCAGTTTAACTCAGTAATTTCCCAATGCAAGCTAGATCGTTTGAAGCAAGGGTTAAAGTGGTTCACATGTGACTGTGTTTGCACTGCATTAACTACAGTGAGTTAAAATCAAGTTAATTGAATCCAGGCAATTTTGGTGTCAGTTCTTCCCTTATCCGATTGCTGGCGTTTTCAAACTGTAATTGAAATTCCAGATTTTGATTTTTAAAAATGGATTTTTTTTTTAAGGCGATAACATTCTGACAAAACTGTCATCATGTTTCAATCCATCTGTAATCAGACTCGGGGCTAATTCCATCTCCTCTCAGAGCTGCCATCATTCGCCTCTCTCCAAATTACAAGATAAACTACCCACTTTTCCTATGAGGTACACCTGGTGAATTTCTACCCTGCTGCTGGGTTGCTTAGAGTGACCCTTTTGGATTTGCAGAGAAGAATCCTTTTGATAGTCCCCTTCTCTGACCTCTGTCTATCTTCCTGTTTATCTGTCTATCTTTAGACTATGATATAGCCCTTTTAGTGTGTCTGGAAAGCACTTAGCACATCACAGGTGACACCACAAATAAATGCTTAATAATAATTCAGCTATTCATCCTCTGCAGAGTTTTCTTCGAAAGCCAGCCCTGAGAGCATTCTATTGACCAGCCTTGCCTTGCTATCAGAGTGACAAAAGAATACAATTCTCTCCAGCACAGTACAGACGTGTGGAAAAACATCTCTCACTGCTAAGCACAATTGACCTCTGCTCCCTTCAAGAATAATACTCTTTCCTCCCTAACATACATATACTAACTCGCAAAAACAGAACAAAAACCAAACCAAAAAAAACCCAAAAAAAAACCCACCAAACTTTTTATTTTCATCTGCACATTCTTCACAAAACCATAGGGCAATTTTTGCAAAATGCCCTTTCTGACTCCTGCTAAGCTCTTGGCATCAGAGATACCTTGTGGCAGAGAGTTCCACAGGATAAATATGCCCTTTGTTTGTTTGTTTTAAATATTTACTTGTATCAGTTTAAATTTTGTGACCTTTTAATTTCACTGGGCATCCCCTGGATCTTGTGTTATGATAGGTTAAATAGCAGGACTGACTGGAAATCAAGAATTCTGTTTCATGAAAAGTTGTGAGGTTTCAAATTTTGTTTTCATTCTGTATCAGTATAAAAGTTCTATTGACTCTGTACCCTGGTGCTTAGAGCAGTCTCTTGGGATGTGGGAAACCCAGGTTCAAGTCTTTGCTCTGAAGCGAGCAGAGTAGGGACTTAAACCTGGGTGTCCCACATCCCAGGGAAGTGCCCTAATTGCTAGAATCCTGGTTATTTTGAGGGCGTTCTCCCTCTCTCATTACAACCTGAAATTCCATCCTGAACTGGAGACAACTTGCCAATGAAACCGACCTGTATCCATAAAAAGATCAGGTTTCAACAAATCAGCATTTTTGCAGTGAATAAATGTTTCATTGAAAAATTGCCGACTAGCTCTAGCAAATAGCAGTTCCTGACTGACCCCTCTGTATCATCTACTGTCACATAAATGGCGCAAAATGCTCCAGAGGAGAGTTGAAATATTCAGCAACCAAGACCCCAGCCTTTCTGGCTGCCTTCCTGGGCAAACAGAGTAGTAATTCATTAGCACTCAAGGTATGTGTCGGTGCTATTACCTCCAGCGCCTGCAGTTGCTTGGCTCCAAGTCAAGGAAAATGATTTTAGACCAACATTTGTTGGAGGGAACATGGAACAAACTTCCACAGTCAGCAGTAGATGTAAGTCATGCCCATGAATTGCAGACCACGCTGGAGAAATCATTGGAGGAAAAGGGAATGCAGAATTCTCAAGGCTAACTTTATTAGAGGAGGTTAGCGCAGTGAGATGGTAATTCATTGGGTTGGGTATTTCTTGCGGAAGGCCGAGTCTCTGCTCTGTCACATCAGTCTGGAACACCAACAAAGCCAATGGTGTAATATGCACAGTGGAACATCAGACCTAGAGGCTTGGTCTCCTGGGCTGTCAATTTCTGGTTGGAACGTTACTCTTTTCCACCCTGAATCACAAAGAAGGGACAGACGCAGTCTGGGGGGCACAGAGCCCCTGCCAAGAGCAAGTGGTGATAAAAGTCACCCCAAAACGGTGCTAAAAAACCCCAAAACTGAACTCAAACCTTTTGCCCAATCCAAAATCTTGGGGGTTCAGAGAAAAGGCCCCCAGATCATTGGGGCAACCAATGCAGGAGTGGGAAGAGTTAGGCCTGGCCTATACCCCTGAGCAAGGCAGTTAAATCAATCTAACCCCCGCTGTAGACAGCACTATGTCAATGGGAGAATTCTCCCGTTGACCTAGCTGCTGCCGCTTGGGGAGGTGGATTACGTATGCTGATGGGAGAACCCTTCCCCTCGGCCCAGGTAGTGTATTCACTGAATCACTACAGTGGCACAGGGGCAGCCTTTTAAGTGTGGACACGCCCTCCGAGGAGAAGACGTGGGACAATGCATTTGGAGCTCAATCCAAAGCCCATTGAAGTTAATAGATTCCCGCAGTGGTGTTTGATGAGGGTAGATACAGAACTCAAGGCCTAAGTGGGGCAGAAAACGTTGGGGGTGAGTTGGGGAACATCCCCCTTCTTCCCTCCTATAACTCACCCCCCCACACACACCCTGGTTGTGCCCAGGCCCCAGATTCAGACAGCTTCTGGTTTTACAAAATGCAAACCTGCTTCTTACCAAACCAGCTCTTATAATATAATATATGGAGATATACCTATCTCATAGAGCTGGAAGGGACCCCAAAGGGTCATCGAGTCCAGCCCCCTGCCTTCACTAGCAGGACCAATTTTGCCCCAGATCCCTAAGTGGCCCCCTCAAGGATTGAACTCACAACCCTGGGTTTAGCAGGCCAATGCTCAAACCACTGAGCTATCCCTCCCCCCTCTATTTTATTATAGAGCAGGGGTAGGCAACCTATGGCACGCGTGCCGAAGGCGGCACGCAAGCTGATTTTCAGTGGCACTCACACTGCCCGGGTCCTGGCCACCAGTCCAGGGGGCTCTGCATTTTGATTTAATTTTAAATTAAGCTTATTAAACATTTTAAAAACCTTATTTAATTTACATAAAACATTAGTTTAGTTATATATTATAGACTTATAGAAAGAGACCTTCTAAAAACGTTAAAATGTATTACTGGCACGCAAAACCTTAAATTAGAGTGAATAAATGAAGACTCAGCACACCACTTCTGAAAGGTTGCCAACCCCTGTTATAGAGCATCCCAGAGTATCCAACGAAGCTCACACAGATTCAACGCTGCGACCTCTGAGAGCTCCGTCATCACTGGATGGGATGGTTGAGAAGCCTACCCACCACTACCATTTCCAGCAACGCCACCTGGGCCCAGCTGCCTCCCGAGATGCCGCGTTGCCCACACCATGGGCTGGATTCTGCAGGTGAGCCTGTTAAAATCGACGACCTCTCTGGTCTGTATGGACATTAAAGACCCCAGATTTTGCCCTTGGCCTTTCTCACTGTTGTATTGTGCTCCGCTGCACTGGCACCCTTCCACCGGAGAAGGGGATGCATGCAGATAGTTTGCCAAATGCTTCCTTGGATGAAAGGTGAGGTAAGGCACGTTTCATAATGGGGCATGTATCATTACTGAGCAGCTCCCACGTTATGTGTTCAAAAGCACTTCTGTCTGAAAGGCTGGCCTTGATTTAGATGCCCAGATGGGATCAGAGCTCTTTAGAAAAATCTGGCCCTAACGGGGGGTAATGAGTGCTTCAAAATTTGACCCTGAGCTCTTGAAAAGTCTTCCCCTAAGTGACTTGCCTACGGTGCCACAGGGAGTTTGGGAGCAAACAGGAATTAGAACTCAGATCTGGGTCAGAATGACACCTGAACATTTTGAAGTTCTCCGTGGAAGGGAATGGAGCCCCAGCTGTGAGGTGGTCCACCTGGTGTGCTGTCCCAGAGTCACAGACCCTGGGAGCCCTGAGGTCCTTGACTGAGGGTATCTGCTTAGCAGGCTGCCCTGGTGCCAAGGTCCTGGAAAATCTGGAGGCAGGCAGGATTCCATCAGGCTCCCGCCTGGGTTCTTGTCAAAATCGACCTGTCTCCACCAAATGTTTCAATTTGGATGAATTGCCTGATATTGATAAAACAAATCACTGGAATTTTTCTGACTAGCTCCACTCCCAAGCCTAGTGCCTTAACAATCCCATCCCTCCGATCAGACTATCCACCCTTCCAACAACCCATCTCCTTGCACCGCAAAGGTAGGTACAGCGGGTCAGAATTTACACCCGGAGCTTTTGTGCCGCCTACTCAGGGACCTGCAGGAGGAGATTGGATTTCATTTCCCATCACTACAATCCGCAGAAGAAAAGTGTCTAGCAGGAGCTGACTCTTTTTTGGAAGGTGGGTGGGGAGGAGAAGACGGCGTTTGAAATTTCCTCCTGGCAGCTCTTTTCAAGAAGAGATATTAGAATTTAGTTTCAATTATACACAAGAATAAGCCGTCTGCGGTATAGTTAACTTTCAATTCCAACCAATTTTTGATGCATTCAATCATAGATGCCTGAGTGATTAAGGATCTATGTTGCAAAACAATTCCCACTTTGCAACAATGCAATCAAACAGATCTACAACCCATAACCCATTATGCACTACTTTCTCAGCTCACTGGTGAAGTGAAATAGGATTTATCAAGCATCCCCGTTTAGCCAATGAACCCCCATGCTCATTTGCAGACAGTTCTGCAACTCAAACAGCACAGAAGGGTTTGGGGGGTTGGGTTGTTTTCTTTCCCTCCTTTCAAGGCACAGAACTGCAAAGGTGGACCCTGGCCAGGTTGGTTACTTATGACATCAGAAGCCTTTACTCTGCCTTCTGCCCATCAGCTGCCTCCTCTTGCTGCAGATGCATTTGGGGATTATTTTAAGAATGCAGGAATGATTAACACATTCTGTGTTAACTTGATGTGCTCTGATCTGTCATCCTCTGGGTCAGGAGTTAGAATGGAGCATAGAGGGCCAGACGCCGAGCTCAGCTGCACTGCTGCAAATCCAGAGTGACACCACTTATTTCCTTAGTGCTGCTGTTGATTTACACCAAGATCAGAATCTAGCCCAATGCCCTACTGTCCTACGTTTCTCTGTTCTTATTTTCCCTAGTCTCCAGGTCTATTCTCTGACTCCTCTCTGTATCACTAACTCCTTTTCCCATTCTCAGCCTTGCAGCCCTCTATTCACGAAAAAGTTGCCCTTAACCTCAACCACCAAGCGTCCTTCTCTCTCCTCCCTATGCCTCACCCCAAAGGTGCCCCCCCTCAGCAGCCCAGAACCCCCCTACCACACCTGCTGAGTCACCAACACCCCTTCTGGCAAAACTACCAACATGTGTTCTCCAGAGGTCTCCCAAGCAAGCACTGACCCGGCCAGGGTCGAGTAGGCTGTGAGTGACAATGGAATGGCAGCTTAAGGTGAACGGATCGCAAGGTCCTGTTAAACGAAGGCCCTGCAAAAGACCCATGTAAGAGAGGCAAGATAGAGCAGGGAGCTCCAGATCCGGGACAGACCTGGAGAATTCTTTCTGAAGAAAGAGTTACTGGCTCTGTAGAAGAACCTGTTCTATAGCTTGAGTTTTACCAGCGAAAAGGGTTTACAAAGAGTAGCATAGTCTAGTGGCTAAGGTACAGGACTGGGAGTCGGAAGAACCATCTCTGCCACTGACTTGCTGTGTGGCTTGGGCAAGTCGCTGCCCCGATCTGTGCCTCAGTTTCCCCGCCCACCTTGGTGCCTGCTTTTGGGGCGGGGACAGTCTCACTCCGTGTATGTGCAGAGCCTAGGTGTGTTGAGGCCTCTAAACTCGACTGTAATACAAGAATGACAACCACGACATCGGCGGGGTGCGAATATGAGGTTAGAGGAGAGGACAAAGGCAACAAGTCAATACAACCATTGGATCATCCCTGGGTGCACCAACCTCCATACACAGTCCTGGCCCAACAAGACCTCTCAGTAATGTAACCCCCGTCGCCCCTCCCACCTCACCTGGGTGCAGCCTCTTGCAGACACTAGGCAATGACCAGGGCTTGCAGATCAAGGCAGAAAACAAAGGATGCCTCCTCCACTTCCAGCCTGAGCGAGCAGAATCCAAATCATGCCTCTGTATTGCAAGCACGCGGTGATGGCCACACCGGAGGGAGCGGGGGCGGTGGAGTGGGGCACAGTGCCTAAAAAATTAGAGGCTTCCTCCCTGGAGGTCCATGGGCTAGAGTAAATAGATACATGTGATTTAAAAAATGAGAAGCCAATTACTCCTCTTCATACAGATGCATGCATATGCATCTTCTATTCAGTGCACATCTACACAGCATGACTATACAACCACGCACACAGGCTTGCTGAGGGCCATCTGCCGGAAGACAAGACAACCCTTTGGGAAGGGACAGGTAAGTTTCACTGTGAGTGCATAGGAACTGGATGATTCCGGTGGCTTAAACGGGATGCTGAGTTTTAGACAGGCTGGCCTTGGGGTTAAGGTACTGAGCGAGGACTCAGGAGGTCTAATTTCAATTCCTGGCTTTGTCACAGACTCCCGCGGGGACCTTGTCTTCATTTCTTGGCTGGCAGTATAGCCTAGAGGTTTGAGCACCCCAGTGTGACTCAGGAAAGTCAATTCTATTCCCAGCTCGGCCACTGGCCAGCTTGGGCAAGTCGCTTCTCTGTGCCTCAATTTTCTCATCTGTAAAATGGAGACAGTAATACTGACCTCCTGTGTAAAGCGCTTTGAGATCAAAAGATGAAGAGGTTGGTATTATTATTATAGTCTAGGTCCACATCTGCCTTCAGTCAAACCTTGAGAGTATTACACATTTTCTGATGGGATGTTCTTCCATTACAAAATGCCATTTCAATGAAACAAACGTTCTGTGGGAATTTGTTGATTTTTGTCAATATTTTGTTTAGGGGGAAAAAATGAAAGGAAGCATGTCGATAAGGTCGAAATGTTCGGTTTTGACCTTATGGGAACCGAACATTTTGAGAGTTCATTTCAATACAATTCTCTTCACTTTGAGAAGTCTTGTCTTTTATAGTACATTATAAATTCTAATCTCAAGTTGGTAAAAAGTAGAAATCGGAATGAAATGTTTCGATTGACTGGGAGGCAATTTTTTTGCAAAAATTTCAGGTTGCAGGAAATTTTGAATTTTCTTTTCCTTTCAGAACAGGAACAAACCATGGAAATGTCAGAATCTCCTAATGAATGGAAATTCTGAGATTGGAATGGCTCCAGTATTAGTTTATTTGCAATACATTAGCACGTCAGGGCAACAAACAAGACTGGGGCCCCATTGTGCTAAGTACAATAAAAGCACATAGCAACAGACACTCCCTGCCACACAGCTTACAGTCTAAAAAGACAAGACAGACAAAAGGTGGGAGGGGAAACTGAGGCACAGAGGGGGAAGTGATTCGTTGAAGGTCATACAAGAAAATCAGTGGCATAGCTGGGAATAGAACCTTGCATTTTCAGGGTCCTAGCCTCTTGACTGTATTGCCCTTTTGGTTGACCCAGACAAGTCTTCATAAAATGGTCAGATCTGATGGACTTCAGGTCCTGTAATTCCTCTGGCAGAGGGCAGGGGAAGGCAGGGCAGGTTAAGGAAGTGGTGAAAATTGTGCCCATGATGCTTCCTTGTGGTGTCCTCGGTACCTATTTCTCAGAGGCTGAGGGAGAAGGATCCTGGGCTCATGATCTTTTACAACAGATCAGCGGCCAAGAAGGCAGCCAGCATTTATGATTTAAGGAAGGGACGAGGCCCCCGGCTTGGCCTGCTCCATCAAAACCCTGTTGAATGGTTCGTGGCCTCTTAGTTCTGGAGCTCGCTCTCCACCTAGGGTGTGAAATAGCCCTAATGTATCGGCCTTCAGGGCTCCAGGCAGGGCCCATCTTTGTAAAAGGGGCTTTATAGGAGGGGGGCAGTTTGTTTCTAGGTAGGATTGGGGTATTTCCCCTCTTTGTGGTTCGGCCGCAGGTGGCGGAGAGAGGAACAAAGCCAGCAGCTGTGTTAGCGCTGCATGGAGCAGTTGCCAGTGGCATCAGGATCAGGCCACAGTCATGCCTCCGTCTGTTATGGTGTATAGGGAAATAGGGTGTTGGTTTCAATCGCCCCAGCTCCAGGCAGCCCGCATCCACATCCGACCTGACGCCAAACCGCACTCTGCACGAACGCCAAGGAGCGAACAGGTGGTGGAAACTGAACTGCCTCCTCCTGTTCCAAAGGACAGGTGCTGCCCGCCAGGGCGCCCCTGCTATGCTTCCTTGGGGATAATCATTACACGAGGCTGGGGCTGTCAATCAAACACCCCGGTGCTCCACAGCTGTGGCCATCCCGCTGGGGTCCAATGACAGAGAGGAGCAAAACCTCCATCTCCACCCGCTGCCTCCCCATGGGGCAAACGAGCCGTCATCCGTCCTCCCTCCCTGTACTGCGGCGCCTCCTCCAAAGCGGTGGGGGCAACCCATGCGACCCCCCTGGATTTGCCCCTCCCCTCCCCCTCCTTGTGTTGGAAGGCCCCAAATAACCATTTCAAACTGGGGGAGAGACACCTGGGAGAGCCGAGGCACTTGTGCTACAAGATAATTAGAGATTATTATAATCGAAATTTCATTGCCACATCAAACTGTGTCTTTTAGCATTAATTAATCTCCTCTGCCAGCCTCCGAGTGCTCTGAGCTCTCCCACTGCAGGACAGCAGCTTGTCAAACACACCAAAGCCGCACATCTCATTATCTTATCGGAGGGGGCGAGTGGGGAAGGCAGGAGCAGATTCCTCGGTGCGTTGATGGGAGGCGCTACCTGTAAATTCACTCGCTGCTTTACAAACTTATAGAACAAAGTCCAGGCTAGTGAAATGAGTATTAAGAGCTCCCCCGCCCCGCCCAGCCAAGAGGGATAGACGTTAAACTTATCGCTTCCTTCATGAGAATTGTCATACACCAAACAGAGATTCTGGACACCGGGGTTCAATTCCTGGGTCTTCTTCCCCGGACTCCCTGTGTGACCTTAGGGCAAAATTTTCAAAAGTGCATAGGAGATTTAGGAGCCCGCTTCACTTTCAAAAGTGACATGGGCACCTAGGGGATAAAGTCCTATTGACTGTCAGAGACTTCGGTTCCTAAGTCATGTAGGGACGTTTGAAAAGATTACCCTTTTGCCGGTCTGTGCCTCAGTTTCCCCATCTGTAACATGGAGATCATAGCACTTCCCTACCACAGAACGGTGCTGTGAGCATAATCCATTAACACACAGGAGGTGCTCCACTATTACTGTGCGGGGGTGGTGGGGTGGGGAGGCATAGATATACAAACCTAGGGCAAGATTTTTTTTAAAGTAGCAAATGATTTGGGGATAACCAGCTTGGGACACATTAAAGTGGGCAGTGAGCCCCCTGTATGACTGGCAGCTCAGCACCTTTCAGGGTCAGGCCCACGGGTGACGGGCAGCGGATGTATATAATGCCAGCATAAATGGAAATCCAAATATTCTATTTATTGATTCTCCACTTCCTTTCGAATCTCATCTAAAAAAGAAAACCCGCTTCCTCGTCTCTACCTCTTCACTTTTCCTTCCCCTTTATTGGCTTTGCGACTGAAGGCTTTAATTTATTCGCCGTGCCGTATCTTCACGGCACTGTTTTCCTGCAATTTACACCATATATTATCCCCTGTCTTGTGTCATTTAGCTCTGGAAAGTGTTTTGAGATACAGTTTGCCGGAAAGACGCTGTGCCCATTAATCCTGATTCCGCAGCCCTGCCTTGCATACAACTCCCATTGACTCCAATGGCCATTGTGAGTGCTTTAATATGCAGGCTGCATTCATAGCATGTACCGACACTGAGGGAACACAGCTGCACACCTTGTGCCTCCCCCAGTTTTAGATGGATAATGATAATTACACAGACATTCAGGTATCTATGTGCATGCACACACTGCTAAGTCTTCGAGCCTGTTTCACCACTGCATGACTCCAGTTTTTTCACAGCTCCAGTGTCAAACTGGGTGACTGGGCGAATCAGGCCCTAAAGATTCAGCTGCTCCCGAAGACAGTAATGTTCAACATACAGTCATTGTGCATAGGTGCATCCCACTGGGTTTAACACACAACTGGGAGCCAGGAACCTTACGTTCTAATCCCAACTGCTTCTGTGGTCTTGCACAAGCCACAACTTGTCTGCCTCAGTTTCCCCACTCGAAACACACAGATCACTCAGATGGGGACATTTATCTAATACGAACCCATTCAGACCCTGAGATCCAGGTGATGTGGGTTCAGCTTCCTACCTCTGGCACAGACTCATTGGATGACCTTGGGCATGTCAGTTCCCCACTCTGTGCTTCTGCTCCCTTTGTCCTGTGTATTTAGAGGGTAAGCTCTTTGGTTAAAGGACTGTCTCTTAACCATGTGTATGTACAGCACCCAGCACAATAGGGCCCTCATCTTGTGTGGGACAAATAATAAGCAACAACTCCTCTGAGAAGCTGGTCTTAGCCAGTGCTATTAATCCCTCACTTTCGCAGGCATCACAAGACGTGAAGGGATACACATCAGTCCCCAATGCAGCCGCCACATAAAATGCGGAGAAGGGAAAGGGATCGTTTCCTCCCCAGTCAGCTTCCGACAGGGCAAAATGAGTTCTGATGAGGAGTCAACGCTCGGGCTGTGAAAGGGCAGGTTAGAGAGACGCCCGGCGGCGATCTTCTAGGGCACGGTGCCCACACGTGGCTTCTGCAGGGGGATCTCTCGGTACAGCCATGATGCCTACAAATGAACTTCACCACAGCTAGGCTGCTGGCACATGGAGACCACTGTCCATCATGCTGGCCTACAATGTCTCATTGTTTCCTTGCGCTCCGCATCGGCCTGTTGTAGCCACCAATTGCCTCGCCTGATACGGAGAACGTACGTTTTGGGGGCAGGGACCAGCTTTTTGTTGTGTGGTTTACAGCACTTAGCACAGTGGGGTTGTGGTCCATGGCGGGGGATCCTAGAAGCTACAGCCATACAAATAATCATCATCATCAGGGCAGAGTCTCAGCACAAAGTGCTCCCCAGACTCTGGGCAGCACTGTGGCTCATAGGACAGCCCAGGAAGGCTGCTGTCACTCAGCCTTGTCTACACTGACATTTAGCTTGTGGCAAGTTACCCCATGCTAACCTACTGTGGACTGTGTGTGGCCCCTGCTGACACACAATAACTAACCTTGACCTACTAGTCCCATTTCAAAGAGGACAAGGATCGGTCGACCCTACGCACGGCTCATGCAGCGCCTCATGGTCTCAGACACCATCCGATAGTCCAGGGACATCTACATCGAGCACATCACCGGCCACCGACAGTACCAGGAGGCGGGAGCCAGAGTGACATCGTTCTCCCACTGCGAGAAAGGGACCAAGAGACCTTCTCCGTTGGATCATATGAACTGGAACCATAAACTCCCTGAACATTAAATCTCACCAAATGAGGGTCAATCCATCCTCATCATCATATCCACTCATTATACTCCACACCCAAACATAGCCACTCTATGAACTTCATACCCTCATATCTCAGTGCCTTTACTTTGACCCATCAACCTTTTACCCCCAATCGGGGATATTGCAGATTATGAATTCCTTATGCCACCTGATCTTAAACCAAACTTTGCACCCTCGATAATCTGTACGTTATTCCCTGATAACCAGAAACTTCTATGCTCAAACTCTATTCACTTTTTTTTTTTTTTAATCTTAATAAAAATTTTAAATATGAGCTGGTAATGCACATCAGCAGGGCCACACGGACAGTTAGTCTGTGGCAGGCTAGCCTGGGATAGAGCCACACCCTAACTTGCTGCAAACTAATAGATCGGGTAGACATCCGTCCCCTGACTTGCACCTGGGGCCTCTCCGGCTCCCAGAGCAGCTCCAAGATTGTGAAGGCTTCAAAGCATCTTGCAAATTCCTATGTTCTATCCAAGAGGCCACAACAGCAGGAGATGAAGTAAGAGCAAGAGGGATGGGGAGAGGAGAAGGAAGATGAAATAACAGTAGAGGAGCTTCCCTTGGTTTCTTTCCTCTCCCCATTTCGGGGCCAGGGTTCAGAACTCAATCACATCCGAAGTAGCTCTCCCGATTCCCGCCAGCGTACCCAGATCAGAGCGTAGCCCTGGGCCAGGCAAGTGAGGGCAGGTGCCGTTTGGGGGAAGCCAGTCCAATCTGCCCCATAAAAACAGGATAAAAACCAACCACTTCACCACACAAACTATGGCAGCTCCTTCCCTATGGGCCTCCCAGTGCCAAGCCGGGTGGAAGACGCTCAGCAGAACAATCTCCGATGAAAAATAGAAAAACAAATTAATGAAAAATGTAATGAAATGAAACATTTAATGAAGCTTTTTATTTTTATTTGTTTATCGTAACTTTTTTTTTTTTGGACCAGCTCTGTTTGTTTGTTTGTATTCTAGACAGTAGGCTCCCCGGGGAAGAATTGTTTTGATACTCATGTCTGTACAGTGTCTGGCTCACTGTCAGGGCTTAATTAATGATAATCTATCTATCTAAGGTACTTATAACCCATGACAGTAATATCTGAATGCCTCACAGCCTTTAATATATTTATCCTCACAACATGCCTGTGAGGTATGACACTGCTATTATCCCCATTGTGCCAATGGGAAACTGAGGCAGAGAGAGAGAAAAAGGCTCAGATTTTTAAAGGTATTTAGGTGCCTAACACCCACTGAAATCTTATATCTCCCCTTGACTAGCTGCATCAAGATAATGGGTCCTTGTGCCTTATCCTAAGACAAGGAGAGACCTATCATGAAGTAAAAAAAAAAATCCTTATTGTTGGCACAAAAGACATGGCCAACACAGGCAAAGAGTGGGAGGGGAAACTGAGGCATGGAGCAGCAAAGTGACTTACAGCCGGTCAGCGGCAGAGCTGTGAACAGAACCCAGGTAGGTACCCTCAGGGCCGGTGCTCCCATTAGGCGACCTAGGCGGTCGCCTAGGGCGCTGCTATTTTGGGNTCATGGAGCAGCAAAGTGACTTACAGCCAGTCAGCGGCAGAGCTGTGAACAGAACCCAGATAGGTACCCTCAGGGCCGGCGCTCCCATTAGGCGACCTAGGCGGTCGCCTAGGGTGCTGCTAATTTGGGGGCGCCTGCACCCCCGCCGCCCGTAGAATTTTGGGGGCGGGACCTTCCGCCGCCGCTGTTGGGGGCGGGATTTCGGGGGCGGGACCTTCCGCCGCCTAGGGCGCCGGCAAAGCTGGCGCCGCTACTGGGTACCCTGCTCACTAGACTGCGCTACCAAGTCTGCACTTGCACCATTCCTTGGTCCTGGCTGTGTTTCCGGCACCTGTAGTCACATGACAGTGTTTATTCTGCTCTTTCATGACTAACTTTAAAATGAGGAGAATGGCAAATGACAAATAGCCAGCACCACACTTCTCTGGCCTGGCTCATTACTCATGGCGAACTTCGCAAAACTCTCAGGATTTGCAAATATTTTCCTACAAAGCCCATGGCCGCCTGAAGGCTCATGAATAAAAAATAATTACAACCCCATGAATAACGGTGACCTGAACTTGGCTCTCTGGTTCGCGAGGCTGTGCACAAATCAGTTTTTGGAAGGGCTTTATTTTACCAGCTCCAATTGCTCTCCCAATGAGAGAAAAACAATCATCTCCAATTCGGTTCCAAGCCCAGCTACCCCTGTATAGAGCTTGTGTTTGCCATCTCATGAAATACGGAGAAGGAAGAGGAGCGGGGAAGGTGATTTTTTTAAAGCTATAATTTAAAGGCCACAGCACTAAGGGGAGAGCACAAGGGCAAAAGGCGAGGAACGCTTCCGTGAAAAATACAAAATTACCATTTTAATGGATGAGTGTTGACTCGCCGCCTCTCCCCGGGGGCAGCCTGTTTGATTTCGTTAGCTTGTTAGCACAAGGATTTGACACAAGCGATTAATGCTGAGTTCATTACGGTGGTTTCGGATTTGGCGGAGGGGAAGGGGTTCTGGGGGAGGCAGGGAGCGTGCACGTCGAAGGCGTTAAAGGTACCCAAGGAAGGAGAAGAGACTCAGGCCTGGTCTATACCGAAAACTTGGATTGACCTAGCTATGTTGCTCAAGGGTGTGAAAAATTAACACCCCTGAGAGACAGTTAAGCCGACCTAAGCCTGGTTGTAGACCCTGCTGGGTCGAGTGAAGAATTCTTCTGTTGACCTAGCTACCACCTCTCGGGGGGGTGGATTCACCACAGCAAGGGAAGAAACCCTTTTGTTGCCGTAGCAAGTGTCTGAACGGCAGCGGCATAACTGCAGCACCATAGCTGTGCCACTGGAGCATCTGCAGCATAGACAAACCCTCAGCCAATCCGAGTGCCTGATCCTGCTCTCAGGTGCATCTCTGCGGAAGTCTATGGGAAACCGGGGTGAGTGAGATCAGAGGCTGAAGGTTCCCAGGATGGCACAGAGCTCAGCCATCAGGGCACTGAACCTGGGTGAGGAGTTCTTTTGGCAGCTCATCCCCAAAATCAGCATGAGGGACTCCAGTGATATTCTGTACCTTGGGGGAGCGAACTGTATATTCCCCCATATTCCTCATTTTCATATAATCATGATCTTACATAGGAAGCAGGCCTTGTAAGGTATCAGGGGAAAGGTGGTGATCTGCTAAAAGTCATTTCTCTATCCATATCATTAATGTATCATTCATGCAGATGAAGTGATGAGAATTGTGTTGTATGGTAGTCACTAAAAAATGCTGTAAGTTGGGAAATCAGCCAGATATTAGCTCCCCAAAGGCAACAGCAAGGAAAGTAACGGACGCCCGGGTAGGGTGTCAAACAACCATTGTCCAGCAAGGGAGTTACAATGTGATGACTCACCTGCATGAGGCCACACCAGGGGAATTGCTCAACCTTGCTTGGAGAGACTCAGGAATGCCACCCAGACATGCCTGGACTTGTGCTCCCCAAGCACATGGACTGAGGGTACAAAACAGACAGAGTGGACACACACTGGGCCCTTCTCCTGCCCCCACCTATGCTGCAAGCAACCAAGACACCGAGAAGAAGACAAGACTCCAACAGAGGAGATTGGCCCAGGTTTAAGGAACAAACCTGTATANCATGCTGTAAGTTGGGGAATCAGCCAGATATTAGCTCCCCAAAGGCAACAGCAAGGAAAGTAACCGACGCCCGGGCGGGGTGTCAAACAACCATTGCCCAGCAAGGGAGTTACAATGCAATGACTCACCTGCATGAGGCCACACCAGGGGAATTGCTCAACCTTGCTTGGAGAGACTCAGCAAGGCCCCCCAGACATGCCTGGATTTGTGCTCCCCAAGCACATGGACTGAGGGTACAAAACAGACAGAGTGGACACATACTGGGCCCTTCTCCTGCCCCCACCTATGCTGCAAGCAACCAAGACACCGAGAAGAAGCCAAGACTCCAACAGAGGAGATTGGCCCAGGTTTAAGGAACAAACCTGTATATTAAGGACTGCACTATCCAGTGGGGTGAGAAAAACTGATCTAGACATTGCCAAGTCTAATAGGGTTGAGAGTTTAGACTGCGCGCTTATATTTTCTTTTCTTTTGGTAACCACTCTGACTTTTTGCCTATCACTTAATATCACTTAAAATCTAGCTTTGTAGTTTTTTTTATTCTACCTGAAGCAGTGCATTTGGTTTGAAGCATGTCAGAGACTCCCCTTGGGATAACAAGCCTGGCACATATCAATTTCTTTGTTAAATTGATGAACTCATGTAAGCTTGCAGCGTCCAGCGGGCATAACTGGGCACTGCAACACGGAGGTTCTGAGGGTTGTGTCTGGGACCGGAGATATTGGCTAGTGTCATTCGGTTGCACAATCCAAGGAGCAGCTTACATGCCAGAGGCTGTGAACAGCCCAGGAGTGGGGGTTCTCACAGCAGAGCAGGGTAAGGCTGGCTTCCAGAATCAAGGATTGGAGTGGCCTAGCAGATCACTGGTCCGGATAACACCAGGGGAACATCACAACTCCATCTTCCCTTCCTCATCCCCCAGCCCTTCCCTCCTCTGTCAAAACTGGTGCAGCACTTGTGTTCTGGACAGCTCCCACTGTCTTCCCGCTAGCTCAGTCCAGCCAGCTGCTCTCACACTGCAGGAGAGGACCCCTATCAACCGGTCCTTCTGTTGCCAGACAGCTTCTTCCTCTTGGAATCAAAGAACCTGTCTCCCTCCCATACCTAAAATGAGATGGGCACTCAGCTGGCTGCGAACCCAGCCCATGCTTAACGCCAGCCCGGCACAGTCGCGTGGTGGCATCATGACAGGCAGCAGAGCAGTTTCCCCGTGTCACTGCCATGCTTGGTTGGGATCTAAACCAGAGAGGAATTGAGAGATGAGCTCCCGAGCCAACTCGATATGACAGATGTGCCTGCGGCTTCAGTCCATTACCCAGCCAGGAACAACGCAGCTTCTCTGATAGGCCCATGGCTGGCTGACTCCAGGAGAGAAGGGAGCGGGGAAGCTATTAGGCATTCCTGGGACCACAAACTGGCTGATCCACCACACAGGGCGTTAAACTCCCCTCTCCTGGATAATAGCCAGGGACCTGGGAAGTCTATGCCTGCCTGCCCTTTTCTAAGTCCAAAGTCCTAGTTCAGTTACTAGTGGGAAGTGCTCCTTAACTCCTTAAAGTGGTCTCATTCCATGACTGGCATGTTAAAATCAATGCTTAACACCTACTTAGGAAGCATGGAGGGGACAAGAGGGATAGGGGAGCGGCACTCTACCTTCAAAATGGCATTGCCTGTTTCTGAGTCACTGACAACACAGAAGAAAATGATCTTGAATGCGTATGGATCAATATTCTAACAGATAAAGCACAAGATCAGGTATCAGTTGGTGTCTGCTAGAGACCATCAAATCTCACTAAGGAACACGATGACTGGCTCCTTATGCACCTATCTATAATGTGTAGGAAAAGAGGCTGCGTGATCGCAGGGGACTTCAATTTGAGTGACATATGCTGGAGATTCATGCTGCCAGGACATCTTTGGAATTTCTGAATAGTACAGATGACAATTTCCTCACTCAAACAGTACTGCCTCCAACATGGGGGGATTCTATATAAGACTATCTTGACTGATAAAAAAGGAACTGATCACAGAACTAAAAATTAGTGGTAACTTAGGTGCAGATGATCATGACTTGATCACATGTATAAAGTACAAACAGAATAATGTCCAGACCAGTGATATCCATACTTGGGGATTTAAAGGGACCAATTTTATAAAGCTGAAAACAATTGTAAGCCAAATCAGCTGGGAGGAAGGATTTAATCTGAAAAAACGTGAATGATAATTGGGAACCATTTAAGAATGAAGATTGGATGTTTTTTTCTAAAAGATCGGCTCTAGGATGCTCTGGCAGAGGTCAGACTATATGATCACAATAGTTCTTTCTGTCCTTGGAATCTATGAATTCCACCCCCACCCCCCCATTGTAAAAATTAAATCCGGGTGCAATGTGCCACCCTGATATCTCTGAAGACTGAAGCTCACTAACTCTCTCCCCCCACAGAATGGACAGTGGCACGGCGTGTTTCCCAAACAGTGCCCATAGGTTCAACCTTAACCTAGAGAGACAAGCTGTAGGGCTNAGCGTGTTTCCCAAACAGTGCCCGTAGGTTCAACCTTAACCTAGAGAGACAAGCTGTAGGGCTGGGAAAGGAGATCCTTTTCTAGACACATTCAGGCCTTGCTCTCCCTGCAGAGGCTCAGAGTGCCAGCTGCGGAGGTCCTTTCTGTGGCGTGGGCATCTGTCCATCGGGAACTGGATTGAGAACCCACCCATTCATTTCATCCAAGCCACTATCACATAGTAACTACTTCTAATTACTCCAGTTGAGCCAGCGAGCATGTACCTCTGGCCTAATCACGTACGCTTTAGCATTCCTACTCCCCGACACACAGGCTGAAAGCTGACAGCGGGGACGCCTTTCTAGCCATTCACACCTATTACATACACTGCACGCGTGTGACTACAGCTCTCCCCACAGTTCCGACACCGGCAACCCAAGAAAAGAGCCGAGGGCTGGAACGGCATTCTGGAGAACGGCAGACACGTTGAGCATGGCCCCGCCTCCTGCTCTGCTTCGAGCATTCCGACTCCTGCCACCACTTCTCTCCCCTGACACGAGGCAGAAGCAGAACTTTCCATCTATCTGGGTCCCGCTCCAAGGGAAAAATCCGTGCGGCAGATCTGAAGGTTTTGGGGCCTTTGGAGACAGAGGGATCAGGGTGGGCTGAATGCATCTCCTCCCCCCACTTTCCCTCCTCCCCCTCTCCCGTGCCTTTACAGATGCCGTTCTTCCTTTCTCAAGGTCAGGTTGGAAGTTAGTTACGTGATGACACTCAGGTGTAGCTGTCACCCCTGCTAGTGGTACCAACCTGGTGCAGAGGACAAGAGACGGCCATGTCTGTAGCTGCCAGCTCCCCGGCCTTCATTTCAGAAGCCCACTGAAAACACACGTTCCGNGCTCTATCTGGCTCCCGCTCCAAGGGAAAAATCCGTGCGGCACATCTGAAGGTTTTGGGGCCTTTGGAGACAGAGGGATCAGGGTGGGCTGAATGCATCTCCTCCCCCCACTTTCCCTCCTCCCCCTCTCCCGTGCCTTTACAGATGCCGTTCTTCCTTTCTCAAGGTCAGGTTGGAAGTTAGTTACGTGATGACACTCAGGTGTAGCTGTCACCCCTGCTAGTGGTACCAACCTGGTGCAGAGGACAAGAGACGGCCATGTCTGTAGCTGCCAGCTCCCCGGCCTTCATTTCAGAAGCCCACTGAAAACACACGTTCGGCAATAGTTGGTTTTGTTGAAGAAGCACAATAGAAGGTGGAGGACTAAGCTCCTCTGCAGGATCTTTAACTTGCACCGCACAGTGCTTTGGTTAACGCGTGCAGGCAGCACTGGCTAGGACTGCGTCTGCACACACACACACACACACTTTTCTACACCCACTCCTATGCCTCTCTCCCCCCACGCACGCCAAAGAAAACGCCAGCTCCTCCCCACAACCTACCCACACAAATTACACCCCTCAACGCAAATATGTACTGTGCTTCTCACCCACTGAGCACGGTCCCAAAGGGGATTCACACACTCCCCCCTTAGTGACTGCACCTGTTCTGTCTGTGTTACCACACCCCCACAACACTCCACAAACACAACATCAGCAGCCACTGCACAACATCAGCAGCCACTGCACAACTGAGAGACCACCCAACATTACATGCTGAGCACAACACATGTGCACAGGTACTCCCTGGAGACACACACGCTGTGCATTGCACAAAACACACACACGTTTCCTCCCTGCCAACACAACTCCCCTGTCCACACTCCATCACATGCCAACACTTTCCTTCCACCTAGCCCTGCTTCCTGGGGGTCCTATCAGTCATGGACATCCTTGTTCCCTCCCCAGAAAACATTGTGCACTGTGTGGGGGGAAGGGGGGGGGCGGGCATTTTTAGTCTGTGGTCTTGCCATGCTAAATGAGCAAAGTGCATTTCAGATGCATCTGGGCTGGAAGGGGTGCAGATCTTGGAACTTATTTCAAGGTCAATTTGCTTCCAAATCAAAACCCATTTGCTACAAAGCACAGAGACACCGGAGGAGGGGTGGGAAGGTGGGGAGAGGAGAAGAGATGCGATTGCCACTAAAAAGGTTTTAAAAAGAATAAATAAATAAAAAACAACTCTCCCTTCTTTTGGATTCTTCCTCCCTAATCTCCTCTCCTCTGGACTCTATGCTAAGCACAACTCGCCAAGCAGGGGGCTGGAGTTTTCATATCCTGTCACCTGGGGCTAAGAGCTGGAAAGACGCTTCTCAGTCACAGCTGTACCCTGCCACATCATTTCAAGTCACCAGGCCATTACTAAACTATTACCAGTTCCTTACAGATTATTTCCCCCCTCTCTCCCCCAGATGATGATAGATCTTGCTGAGTTCTCAGAGGGGACTCGGAGATGTCACGGACAATGGCAGTTCTCATCTGCTCCTCAAATTGCTCTCTCAGATGTAGAGATACAGGCTGGAGGAGATACGTTTTACAGAGACATTTAACATTTACACAGCGCTTTGCGTTTGTGGAGGGCTGGAAAATTATTTATTTATCAGCGGAGGGGCTGGCCCGCAGACATCAGCAGAGCTGGCCTGATCTACGCCCGCTGAAGATCTGGCTCAGCGACTTCATTCGAGCTAAAGTGATTCACACCACCCAAGGAGCTGGCTCATTCATTTTGGTGGAGCGAGACCGATTTACACCCTAGAACTCCAACTTTATTCTTCTTTAAATTATTGAAATTATCTTCTGTTTCTGAGGTTTCCTTCAATGTCTCTCTCTGTCTCTGCCCACTCTCCCTAGAGACTGGAACAGCCACGAATTCAAGTGGCCGTAAAGAAGGCATGTCTCATAAATAATATAAATCATACTCAGCACTTTCCCATTGTACTCAAAGCAGTGGACAAAGGAAGGCAAGCAGCACTATCAAGCCCATTTAACAGATGGGAGAAAATGAGAGGACCAAGGTCACATAGTAGGTCATTGGCAAGGTCAGGAACAGAAGCCAGGTTCTCTGGCTCCTGGTCTAATACTGAATTCACTGGACCAAACTAGCACTACGTGGCTAGGTCTCTAAATCTGGAAAGAATGCCCAGTGTTAGGGCCGGCTCCGGGCACCAGCGTAGGAAGCCAGTGCTTGGGGCGGCCAATTCAAAGGGGTGGCACTCCGTCCGGTATTGGAGTGGCACGTCCAGGACTCTGGCAGGAATTCGGTGGCGGGTCCCTCATTCCCTCTCTTCCTCTTTGAGCTGCCGCCGAATTGCCGCCGAAGAGGAACAGAGGGAGTGAAGGACCCGCCGTCGAAGTGCCGCCGAAGAGGAAGAGAGGGAGTGAAGGGCCCGCCGCCGAATTGCCGCCGAAGAGGAAGCGCGGGAGTGAAGGACCCGCCGCCGAATTGCCGCCCAAGAGGCAGCGAGGGAGTGAAGGACCCGCCGACGAATTGCCGCCAAAGAGGAAGAGAGGGAGTGAAGGAGCCGCCGTCGAATCGCCGGCAAAGAGGAAGAGAGGGAGTGAAGGACCCGCCGTCGAATTGCCGCCGAAGAGGAAGAGAGGGAGTGAAGGACCCGCTGCCGAATTGCCGCCGAAGAGGAAGAGAGGGAGTGAAGGACCCGCCGCCGAATTGCCGTCGAAGAAGCGGCGCGATTGAGCTGCCGCCGATGTGCCGCCGCTCGTCTTTTTTTTTTTTTTGCCGCTTGAGGTGGCAGAAAAGCTGGAGCCGGCCCTGCCAGTGTCCACAGTGCCTCAGTTTAGGGGTAGAGGGACCATTAGAAGAAAAATTCTCTAAATATTGATTTCCAAACCACATTTGGGACAATGACCATTTTGAGTTCATTTTCTGTGACATCTGGTGTGTCCAAGCTCTCCAAGTGAGAAGGCTCATGCGGAATGAACGTTAAGCCTGAATATTCACCCAAAGCAAATATCAAATTATATAGTCAAGACTCAAATTTGAAATCCATGCCGTGTTGTTTAGTTACGTAAGGCATCCAATCAGAAAACAAATAAAACACAACTTTTTGTCAAAAGTATTACGTGCATTACAGTCAGGTCTAACAGGTCTACTCTAAGTAAGGAACCAAGACAGCATGAACCTCAAATCCAAACCTCTGAAATTAACTACTTGCTGTCAACTCAAAGAGGGTGAGGGGAAAATGACAACAAATAAATTGGTTAATATCGATCAACAAATATATAATAATACCTAGGTCATAGAGCGTGCTTGTCATCAGTAGATCTCAGAGCACCTCACAACCTTTACTGGATTTATCCTCACAACACCTCTGTGAGGCTGGGCAGTGCTATTATTTACAGATGGGGAACCGAGGCACAAAGTGGCAAAGTGACTTGCCCAAGACCATGCAGGAAGTCTGTGGCAGAGCAGGGAATTGCACCCGTGCCCTAGCCACTGGACCATGTTTCCTCTAAGTCTGAGAACTTCAGAATAGTGCAAACACTCCCCCAAATTTAGCAACTGGTTCTTGCTAATGGGATGAGTCAAAAGCTGTACACTAACCTACCCTGAAACATCAGGAAAGTTCAGCTACAACTACTAACACAGTGGCTCCGGTTCATTCCTAATGATAATTAAAGGCTTACCTCAACCAAAACTCTGGATCTAGACTTTCCAGAACCTTAGGGAGGTTTGGAGCATGATCCAGGTCTGAACTTTGCAGCTCTACCCTATTTCTAATGATAAATGGGCATTTTGTCAAAAGTATTATGTGTATTACAGTCAGGTCTAAACGCGTCCAACTCAGATCGGGGCCTCATTGTGCTAGGGACCGTATAGCCACATAGTCCCAGTACTATAGAACTTACAGAGTAAATAGGCAAGACAAACAAAATACAGGAGAAAGGAAGTATTATCCCCATTTTACAGACAGGACGTTGACGAGAGATTAAGTCATTTGCACAAGGTCATATTGGGAGCTTGTGTCAGAGCCATGGATTGAACCCAGATGTCCTGAATTTCCATCCATTTAATACCAACTAGACCAGGGAAAAACATTTTGGTCAAAACTTTTTTTCTGGCAAAATAATGCAGATTCAGCAACACCAAACCATTTCGCGAATTTGAGCTGGTTTTGCGGACTCGTTTGTCTGGGGGGGGGGGAAATCAGGAAAAGTCCAAATGTTTCAGTTGCACATTTTCAAAATGAAATGTTTCCATTTGGGGGGGTGGGGGTGGAAATGACTTTTCATTTCAGAAGTCCCTTCAGTTTTATTTAAAATATATATTAAAAGCTTTTTAAAAAGCTTAAAAATTGAAACACTTTTTTTTTTTAACCTTCTGATTCAGGAAACAAAAAAAAGTATATGTTCTTGCATCAACCCAAAACAATTTTATTTTTATTTTTCAGGGCTGCCAGAGAACCCAAAATCCATTATTTTCACAGCTCTAACCCCAGTACCATCCTTCCTTTCTATAACATAGGTACCTAACAAATGGCATTTCACTAACCGGCAGCAAAGCTCTGACAGTAGTTTCCTACTGCATCAGAGTTATAACGACAATTAGCCATACAAAGAGGTTAAGACAATGCAGTTGTTTCCCTCTTGGACAGAAGATGCCAAGACAGCATGTGCTGGTGATGGCTAGACATTCTTAGCTGCTTGCTAAAATAATTCCACATGTAACCTCATAAAGCTTCCTCAGATGACTGCGCCTTGCTCGCCAGCTCCCGGTTGGATCTGGGCGAGACAACCATTTGTATGAGATATACAAAGCCATTTAGCTGTTCAAAAGCTATCAGCACTTACATGCAAGGTTGAAGCCAGACAGATTCTGCTGTATTCAGGGTATCAAAGGGGATTATCTGGGAAACGATAACAGATTTTAATTTAGATGGGTACCGCAGACGGGGGAGGGAGAGCTACAGAAAGACGCTGGCCGAGTTCGAGACGGTGACAGAAAAAAGATAACTGATCGCAAAAGTCGTGCCCAGTAATTTACCACGCCGACCATGATGTCTTATATTCCGCTACAGTGCCTTGCATGCTGCCTTCCGTATGGTACAGTCTTTTGCATAGCATCCCTATGTACCAAATCCCTGGCCCTTTAAAAATCCCTAATAGACTGCAGAATGAATTCCATTGGATAAAACTGAGTTCTAGATTAAATATAAAGGGATCCCCTCCCTGAAGCAGAAGGGGAATTTTAAAGGACCGGGACAGTCTCATGGTCTGCTGTACTCAGGAATCTGATTCCACATGCTACTTTAGGATTTGAATGGTACTTTCACCCTTAAAGTCTAACAGCGTGGTGGATTGGAGAGATCACTCCTGGATGGAGTACAGACCAGGAAGAAGTGCAGATTGGATTTTTCAGCCCTAGATGATAGAATAAAAGTCTTTGGGCCAAACAGATGGGAGCTCCAGACTGCTGCTGAAAGGGAGAAGGATCTGGAAGCTACTGATGGGTATCCCCCAAAATTCCTGGAGGCCAGATGGAGGTTAGACCACCAGGGCCTACCCTGAAGGCTCCTGTGGTTGGAGTGGGGACAGAGCAGAACATCAGCTGCCTTTTCGTGGGACTATGCTCCACCACCGCCGAAGAGTTTGCACCTTTCTCTTGCAGGGTGGCTTCCCAGATGTTTGCATTTCTAAGACAAGTATTTATAGCCATCACAAATGGACACTACGAATAAAACCGAGGACAAAGGCTAGGAAGAATTATCACTGTAAATACAGACATTGCTGAAAGCCCCAGGGCCCAAGTGTGGGGAGAGCAAAACTTCCTTCTGCTTCTTCCATTGGAGTGGGATTTCAGTTCTTCAGGCCAGATCCAGTCTGGTGGAGCTCTACTGATATTAGCAGAGCTGTGCTGACTTATCTGAGCTGAGGATCTGGTCCTACACCTCCCCTCTGCTTCCCCACAAATGAATTTAGGGCTCGGGAAAGACAGGAGAAGGAATCCTTCCACTCTACTCCGCACTGATAAGGCCTCAAATTGAAGTGCTGTGTCCAGTTCTGGGTGCCACATTTCAGGAAAGATGTGGACAAACTGGAGAAAGTCCAGAGGAGAGCAACAAAAATTATTAAAGGGCTAGAAAACATGACTTATAAGGACAGATTGAAAAAAATAGATTTGTTTACTTTGGAGAAGAAAAGACTTGGGGGGGGGCATGATAACAGTTTTCAAGTACATAAAAAGGTTGTTAGAAGGAGGAGGAGGAAAAATGGTTCTTGATAACTTCTGAGGACAGGACAAGCAGCATTGCAGCAAGGGCGGTTTAGGTTGGACATTAGGAAAAAAACTTCCTAACTGTCAGGGTGGTTAAACACTGGAATAAATTGCCCAGGGAGGTTGTGGAATCTCCATCATTGGAGGTTTTTAAGAACAGGTTGGACAAACATCTGTCAGGGATGGTCTAGTTATTACGTAGTCCTGCCTTGAGTGCAGGGCACTCGACTAGATGACCTATTGAGGTCTCTTCCAGTCCTACACTTCCATGATCCTAGATTGACAGCCTGGGAGCAGCGGCGGCTCCAGGCACCAGCGCTCCAAGCGCGTGCCTGGAGCAGCAAGCCGCGGGGGGCGCCCTGCTGGTCCCTGCGAGGGCGGCAGTCAGGCAGCGTTCGGCGGCTTGCCTGCGGGAGGTCCGCTGGTCCCGCGGATTCGGCGGCGGGTATGTCGAATCCCCGGGACCGGAGACCTCCCGCAGGCACGCTGCTGAATCCACGGGACCGGGGACCTCCCACAGACACGCCGCCGAATCCACGGGACCGGGGACCTCCCGCAGGCGCGCCGCCGAAGGCAGCCTGCCTGCCATGCTTGGGGCGGCAAAAAAGTTAGAGCCGCCCCTGCCTGGGAGACTGAATTCTTCTGTTTATAGAACACAGGCAGGATGTCTGGAAGCTCCCTATGCCCACCACCCTTCTAGCAGGCATCAACCTTCACCCAGAGAGAGGGACGTTCCTTCTTCCATTTACTTCTTGACCTTGCTGCCAAACAGACCCGAGTCCTAACCAAATGCCCATTGAGCAGGCATATTTCCATTGACTTCAGTGGGCATTGGATGGGCCTCATAGGCATAACAATATCCAAATCCAGACCCCTCCCCCAAAGCACATATTCAACCTGGGTCTTACCTAAAGTGACCCTTCTTCCCATGCCTTGACCCCTTTTGGCCACCTCTCCAAAATATCCACCCTTGGCAATCGGTAGCAATAGCCACCGGCACTGGGGTGGGGGAATGGACACGGATTGGCTCTTTCCATCAGAACGTGTCTTAATGTGTCGCACAAAGCAGGTTGCAGCGTGTTCTCGGTCCTACAGTGGAACTCCCACAAGGAAGCCTTAGCTCCTGCCCCTTTTTGCAGGGCTAAGCCGTCTGGATAGTTCAGATCAGAGATGGAGCATGAACACACGGACTGGATGCCAAGCACCTCCAAACTTTCCAACCTTGTTCCGAATCTAAACCTCATGGCTGATCCTATTAGGACGATGGACTGTACAATTCTCCCCCCAGTAAGAGGGGAAGAAAGATGGAAAGAACCACCGATGACAGATGCTAATCATGTCACTTAACGCGCTATGGGAAGGTTCACAGATACCACGGTGACGGGCGCAATATAAAAACCCAAACAGCACAGAACTCAAACCCACACCCTCCCCAACTTTGGGACAGTTTGGAGCTGGCTCCAAACTTGGCAGCTTTGAAAGCTGCTAGAGATGAGAGAGAAATAACAGATAAGACATCCAGTACATTGGGTCTATCCCTACATCCCCGCCCAGGCTCAGCCACTTTCAAAAACCCACCTGTCACTAACTGGAGCTAGGAGAAAAATCCCCACTCCCCACCCCCGAAACTAGACGTGGTGCCAAGTTGCTTTCTTGGCAATTAAAGTAATAAATAAAAGCAGAGAGACTCATTTTATTTTAATGCAACAGGCATGCAAATGGAGCGAGAACAGCGCTGCGGGGAGGCAGGGGGCCATAATTAAACCCCCTTTTTTTTGTTTTTGTTTTTCAAACAGCTGATTAAAATGCTTGTAAAACCTGCTACACAAAAGCCCCAGCAAGAAGCCCCTCCACCCCACCACCCACCCTTCCGCTGCTAAATGGAATGAAATGGATTTTTCAAATGTCACGCTAGTATCCACTTAATAATACATTTTCCTATAGACAGGACAATAATATATATTTTAATCACTTTTCTACAGGCAAATAGACAGCATGGAAGCTCAGCCTTTGCTGGCGCTTGGAAATTATGAATTTTTCAGTAACCTTTTCTATTATTCATCCTGTGTTATTCCGTAACATTTCTGCATGAGGAATGCGCTTACCAGACACTTTATGAATCTCTTCTTTTATTTATTAAACAGCAAGGTGTCTCCCTACAAACCGTCTCTTCACGTCCCCCTCCCACGGAAAGATGTTGGTTGAGGGCAGATAGGCCTGAGACATGTATAATTACATCAAGAGTTATTCATAATTTCCTATCTGTAAGAGACACTGTTTGAGCCGCTCCTCAGCTGCAGCAAGCTCAGCTTCTCAGTGAGTTTTCAGGGCAGGCCGGGGGGAGCAGAATCCAGTCTGAGGAAGTGGAAGGGGGCAATAGGGCTTGTCTCAAGGGGACACGCTTGTAAAATGCATTTCTAACATTGCACAGCTTTGGGTACCTTAAAGCAGCATGACTATGAACATGGGGGGGAAGTTGTAAAGTAAGAGATGTTAGACAAAGGGGAGCAGATCCTCATCTAGCATAGGTCAGCACAGCTCCACTGACTTCCATAGAGCTACGTCAGCTGGGGATCTGACCTAGGGTTTCCCATTTGGTGAAAGAAACATCAAGCCAGAGTCCAACATACTCTTATCTCCTGCGCTGATTCTCCACTGCCCTGCAGCTCGTGGTATCATTTACACAAGGGCCAAGTGCTATCTGAGCTTTGAGCTTGGGTAAATGACAACATGTGGTACAGGGCAGGCCCTATGGTGGGTAACACACTGTATAGGCTGGACAGATCAATCACATTAGGGAAGAGAGACAGAACCCTTTGTACTCAACCAGAGCTGGGCGAAGAACAGATTTTTTGTTTTGCTAGCTATCCAGAAAAGAAATCATAATTGAAGATCATTTTTGAGCTGAACTAACTATTTTTTGCTAATTTTGAAGAGGGGTGGGTTTATTTTATTTTAAGTAAAGGAAATTTCTAAATGAAAAATCAAAACATTTCATTCTGAAAATGCTGAAGTGAAACATCTCAACTTTTTCTGTAATTTCTCAGGCTTTTTTTTAACTAAAACATTTCGGTGAAATTAGCACAAATTCACACAATGTCTCAGTGCTGCTGAATCTGCATTTATTTTAACAAAAAAAAAGGTTTGCTAAGAAAATTTTCACTCAGTTTTGTATATAGGCTTGACAGAATTCAATTTGGGTTTTTTTTTTACAATTTTGACAGATAATATCAATATTTATTTTAAAGCATTTTTTCTGTGCTTATTTATATTTTCACGGGGGCACAAAATTTGTGGCTTTTAAGGATACTTTTTCCATTTTTATTCATTTAAATTTTCACAGTTGTAGGAAAATTATCTAATGACAGTAGATATTGAGATTCAAATAATTAAAGCTTTATAAACTATTAAAACACAAACTGTCAATATCATAGGTCAACATTTTAGCCTGAAATCCAACTCTAATATGTTCTCAAGCAACTTTTTTCTCACTTTGCCTATCTGTACATTTCTATTATCGTCGATGGAAATTGTTTGTGTCTGTTTCTGTGTATATGATGAAAACAACATTTATTGGCATTTACAGATAAAAATCTAATCCTTCCAACCTCATCTATACTCAACCCCAGTTTTGTACTGCTGCCAATGAACCACTGCAACTGTTGGTTCACCATTCCCCCTATATAATCTCACCCCATTGCCCCGTTCTAAGCATCATGCTGCTGTTCAGTCACAGCCTTACACCATGCCCAGAGTTGGACCTCCACTAGAATGGAGACTAGGTATAGCTTGAAGGAGAAGTCAGACTCGAATTCCATCATGCCCCATGGATTCTGACCCATTCAGCCATTAGCAGGTAATGGTCTTTGAGCTCACCCCATTTACAATTGAGAAGACACATGCAGCTTCAACCACTTTTTTCAAAGGTGAAAAAGGAAACTAGGCAAAAAACTTCTACCAATGGGACAAATTTTCCAGTGCACAAATGGGAATTGGGTTCCAGGCTGCCCTTTGAAAATCTCCTCCTAAATCTGCAAAGCAGTACCAAGCAATTGTTCCTAGCACTATCCTCTCCACAAAGCACCGCATCATCTCACTGGGTAGGAACCAACGGCTGTCCAGAAATTTAGGGGCCACACCTGACTTTTTACACATCTGTCCTTCAAGCACAATAAACCCTGAACTTATTCTAGCCAGTACTTTACCATGATGAAATGCCGAATTGGATGGGTTGATGGTCACGTCTTTCTTTGTGGCACGACTGACCTCGGGTCTGTAGATGAAGAGGGGTGGCTCCGGAAGTGTGAATGAGCACTGCCACCAGCAGACATAGCATCCTAATGTGCGGTAGAACATGCTAGACAGTCTTCAAATACGTTAGGGGCTGTTATAAGGAGCAATTGTTCTCCGTGTCCACCGAGGGGA
Organism: Platysternon megacephalum; assembly: GCA_003942145.1. NCBI lineage: Eukaryota > Metazoa > Chordata > Testudines > Platysternidae > Platysternon > Platysternon megacephalum. The sequence goes on along the minus strand of QXTE01000097.1, from coordinate 5,897,648 downwards.
GGACAAGACATAATCGGCTTCATCTGCAGCAAGGGAGATCAGGCCTAGATATCGGGGAAAACAACTTTCTAACTATAAAGGTAGTTAAGCACTGGAGCAGGCTACCTAGGTAGATTGTGGAATCCCCATCACTGTGGGTTTTTAAGAACACCCCAGACAAACACCTGTCAAGGATGGTCTAGGCATACTTTGTCCTGCCTCAGTGCAGAGGGATGGTACACTTAACCCTGCTTCAGCCTGGGGAGGGATGGACGAGATAACCTCTTGAAGTCCCTTCCAGTCCTATATTGCTATGATTCTATACCAGCTCGCTGATATTATTCTCCTTAATTCAGTTTACCCTAAGCATTCCTTCCAGGAACAGCCACCCTCTTTATGCTGTGCTTGCAGGTGGCTTGTGAAGATGGAAATAAATGCATGATCCTAACCACTGTAGCTTTTTAGCAGGATTCAAATAAAATAAAATAAAATATTAACCATGGGACAAATACCAAACAAGGGCAGGTCTGGAATGAGAAAAGGCTTTCAGCGGGGGTGGGGTTGTGGTGAAATTATGAACTCCATTGTATTCCACTGTGCTAGGGGACACTCAGTAGTGATAGCCATAGGAATCTGGAGCTTATCTGGTGGATCATCACGCAGCGCACAGTCAACTTGTGGAACTCCTTACCTGAGGAGGTTGTGAAGGCTAGGACTATAACAATGTTTAAAAGGGAACTGGATAAATTCATGGTGGCTAAGTCCATAAATGGCTATTAGCCAGGATGGGTAAGAATGGTGTCCCTAGCCTCTGTTCGTCAGAGGATGGAGATGGATGGCAGGAGAGAGATCACTTGATCATTGCCTGTTAGGTTCACTCCCTCTGGGGCACCTGGCATTGGCCACTGTCGGTAGACAGATACTGGGCTAGATGGACCTTTGGTCTGACCCGGTACGGCCTTTCTTATGTTCTTATGTTATCAGCTTCCATCATTTCCTTCCTCTGCAGTAAAATTAATAAATAAATAAAAAGCGTTGCAAAACTCTCCACTTCATTTGGTTGAAAACCAGTGTCGGCTCCTGTCAATTTTCTCTGAAAACAGTAGCCATCCTTCTCCTCATCCAGCACCGCCTGTCCAGATTCAGTGGGTTTGATTTTGTAAACTGATTGCAAGCTTTTTTTCCGGGAATCACTTGTGTCCAGCATCAAAATGCAGCCACCTCTAAGCTGGAACAAGGCAGCAGAAATAGTCATTTTTTTGGAGTGGAAATAAATAGCCTCCTAGCAGCTAGTTGAAACATCAGGGGAAATTCCTTTGCATGCATCCTCGAGGCAAGTTGGAAGGATAGCCTTGTGGGCTGGGATTCAGGAGACCTAGCTTCAATTCTCAGCTCCGCAAGTCACTTACTATCCCCATTTTACATGAGAAAACTGTAGCACCGAGAGATTATTTCCCTGCCTAGCAAGGATGCTGTGATGATAAATTCATTAACAATTGTGAGGCAATTAGATGCTATGCCAATGAGGGCCACGCAATTAGATGGGCCAAATGCAATTGACAATGCTATACTGGTGTTTCTGTGACCTACGCTAACCCATTATTACTACTACTTACTTCCATTGTGGCAGTGCCCAGGAGACTCTCTTATGGACCAGGAACCCATTGTGTTCGGTGCTGTACAAAAACAGAACCGTGTGGTTCTTTGTCTGTCTCTAGTAGTGTCTGGAACATGTATCGAGGTTTACGATTCTGCTCCTGGCTGTGAACTCAGGTGTTTAGTTCCATCTTTTAAACTCTTTCCTGTTTTTAAATTCTCTTTCTGCCTCCCTATTTGTTTAAAACCTCAGAGTTTGGAGCTTTTTTTTAATTCCCAGTCCATGACCGTGTCTGTCTCTGGGAGGCGAACAGGAACGTCATGGGAACTCTATACCTCCATTCTTTCATCTCAGCCAAGACTCTGCTCAAAGTGGCTCCTCCGAGTATCATTTATTCATGTGTGTTTTAGCGAGAGATGCTCTTGCTTATGATGGAGATGTCATTTGCAAAATAATCGGGTCCCAAGCTGATAAGAGGCAAATGCACCTCCCTCCCCTGGGTTCATTCCCTCTAAATTATACATTTAAAAAAAAACTATTTGGCTAGTGCGTATAGATGAGCACAGCACTTAAACTAATTCCAGGGTCCTTTTATATTATATATATAAACCATTCAGTTCTCTTGAATGTTGAATCTGTATTCCTAATTGGTTCTCATCAAAGGACCTCTTTGCCTTCAGCTGACGAAGTCTCTGCACTGTGACAGTAAGTAACAGACACCATCAGATAATTAAGCTGGTATTAGGTAGGGAAGTGGTGGTTTCTTTTTTGATCCCTTTCTTTGCTGTACATGGAGTTGCAGACACGTAGCTGAGCCTCAGGAGTAAGAGTGCACTCCTCCCACCGGGTACAGTGAGAAAGAGGCACAGCAGGTAGCAGTCAATGTGACTCAAGGAGGCCAGGGGGTCTCTTTTCCCCCCAAGAGTTATTCTTCAACCGGGACACTTATTAAGTAGCTGGATGGATGGATGGAGATAACTGAGCTGGCTAAATCATTTATTACTAAATAACATCCCTTATGAATGTCACCATTCTTTTGGTCAGCAAATTGTCCATGACTGGATCCTGATTCACGATGAACGTAATCTTGTTCCCGACTATTTACCCGGATAGTCTGCAATTATCACTTTCAGGGTCATTCGCAAAACATGTTGAGTCTCTGTTGTTCACGTGGCGTGACTGGTCACCTGAGATCAGATGCTGTTGTTTGCCATTCAATCAGAAGCCGGAAACATTTTATGCAAGGGGCACATAGAAACATAGGGATAGTCAGAGGTCATCTAGTCCAGCCTCTTGAGGTGGGACCATCCATGACAGGTGTTTGTCTAATCTATTCTTTACACCCTCAAAGATCTATACAACCTCCAAGACGCAACTTCCCCAGACAACCTGCTCCAGTGCTTACCAATCCTCATAGTTAGAAAGTTGTCCCTACTATCTAACCTGAACCTCTCTTGCTGCAGATTAAGCCCATTACTTCTTGTCCTACCGTCAGTGGACATGGAGAACAATTGATCACCGTCCTCTTTGTAACAGCCCTTAACTTATTTGAAGACTGTTATCAAATGTTCCCCCCTCCAAGTCTTTTCTTCTCACAGGGAACAAAGGCATGGGTTTGGTGTCGCTCGTCAGAAGAAAGCTCAGTCACTCTACAACTTGTGAAACTTTGGGGATTTGCAACTATTTTCACAAATACCTGACGGCCGTCCAAATGCTCCCAACAGAACAAATCATTTGGCTGTTCCAATATCGTGAACCTGCACTTTTATTTGCAAAAGTACCTGTGAGCCAGGGAAGGTTATTATTTAAATCCCCAGCTCTAAGGCAAAGGTTGTCATGTGTCATTACAATGGCACCGAGAGGCCCCATCAGAAATCGGGACCCCATTGTGCTCGGTGTATAAACACACGTGCCACTCCTTCTCCTGAAAAAAGAACGAGGAGTACTTGTGGCACCTTAGAGACTAAGACAGTCTAAACAGGGGAGGGGAAACTGGCACAGAAAGGTGAAGGGACTTTCCCAAGATGCCACAGTAGTTCAGTGGCGGAGAGGGGAATTGAATCCAGGTCCCCTGACTCCTAGGCCATGATAGCCATTCCTGAGACCACATGTGTTTTACATCTCTAGTTCTGATCCTTCCAACAAGGCATTAACAATCCGATTATTATTTGTATTGCAGTGGCACCTAGCAGTGCCGGTTGGGGACCAAGACCCCATTGTGCCAGGCGCTGCACAAGCAAAGGACGAAAAGATGGCTCCTGTCCCTAAGAATTTACAGTTTAAGTAGATCCTGCAGGTAATGGCCGAATACCCAGACAAGTACTAGAAAGTAGGCAACAGCAGCCGGGGTACAGGTACCTCGCTGCATATCTGGCACCTGTGCATACGGAGTTAGTTACCTTGGGTGAGGGTGAGCCCAGATTTAGAGAGAATTCATATTTCATGCCCAGCGCTATCTATTTTTAAACTTTTAAATACATCCTCAGCAAGGAGATGGGAAGAGAAGCGAGCCAGGCTCTGGCTGGCAGAGGGAAAGGTTTGGCGAGGTGATCCTAACCCCTTAGAGCCCAGCGGCAGCCAAAGCGACAAGACAAAGCCATAAAGAAAGAAGAGTGTATAGGTGAGTGGGGTGGGAGGAAAGCTAAAGGGTAATCAGAAGAATCAATGGCTCATCTTGTCTTTTGTTATTCTCGCGGGGGGGGGGGGGGGGGAGAGAGAAGGGGAAAAATAGGTTGTTTCTTACAAGATGCTGGGGCACATTTTCCTGCTGCTTGCAAGGGCAGATGCTTGACACCTAGGGGAGGAAGCGCGCCTGCAAAATGGGACAAGATAAAATTACAAGTGACAGCTGAGCCTGTGTCGGCAATTACAATGCATTGTAAACAAGGGGACTTGCAATTCCAGCTGCCAGGCCTGGCCTTTGATTGGCAGGGGCAGCGCAGTATCCCAGAGAGGATGGCTGCTTCCCAGCATCTGCATCCAGCCAGGGGCAGAGGAGGAAAGGCAAGGTGTGAGGGCCTCAATCTGAGAGAGACAGAGGCAGAGCCGAACTGAGATTGGTGGTTGAGATAAAAACAAAACAAAACACAGCTGCATGCTTTTCCTGTTTCTACCAACTCTGCAACCCCAGTGTCAACACCTTCCAAACCCATGGCTCCAAAAAAGCCAGGCCAACTGTCATTTGCTCCGAGATGCATTTCCCCAGAGGACTGGGGTGGTGGCAAGGTGCTGGAAGTGCGGAGAGATGAATAAGACTGGGATTTTTCAGCTTGCAAAAGAGGGGGGATATGACAGAGGTCTATAAAATCATGACCGGTGTGGAGAAAGTAAATAAGGAAGCATTATTTACTCTTTCTCACCCAACACACAGGTGAGAAAGGACCTCATCAAAGGACCTCTTTGCCAACACACAGTCAGTCTGTGGAACTCCTTGCCAGAGGATTTTGTGAAGGCCAAGACAATAACAGGGTTCAAAAAAGAACTAGATAAGTTCATGGAGGATAGGTCCATCAATGGCTAGTAGCCAGGATGGGCAGGGACAGTGTCCCTAGCCTCTGTTTGCCAGAAGCTGGGAATGGGCGACAGGGGATGGATCACTTGGTGATTACATGTTCTGTTCATTCCCTCTGGGGCACCTGGCATTGGCCACTGTCGGAAGACAGGATCCTGGGCTAGATGGACCTTTAGTCTGACCCAGTATGGCCGTTCTTATGTTAAGTGACTGCACTCCCATTACATGCTGGCCGGGCTCCCCGCTGCACAGCATCCCACATGCTGACCCCAATGTGGTTTTGACTGGGGTCACTTCACAGTGCATAATCAGCAGCCCCCAGGGAGCCTGTACCCAGCAAGCCCAACTCCTATAATGCCCACAGGGTCTCCATGCTCTCTGCTGACTGCCCCGGTAGCTCTTACATGACAGGAGGATGTGGATAAAGTAGGGGACTGCAAGGAACTCTCCTCATCTGAACATACTCTTGGGGCGGTTCAGAGACCAATAATGAGCGTGTGCGGGAGCAGAAGGAGATGAGAGCTTCCCTCAGAAGGCAGATCACAGCCTTCACCACCCTCTCTTCCCGACTCCCAAGCCACAGACTCCAGCTCCCTCTCTTCCTGACTCCTGCTGCTGAAATGCCAAACAAATCACTTTAGATGAAGCCATATAGTTGATTTTGACCACTTACCCTCCGACTTGCTAGCGGCCGTCATGCCGTCTTATGGAGGAGATGGGGCCATTAAAGACCTCCCCTTCACCCACCCCAAGCATTGTTGGTAAGAGGAGGAAAGTTAACTGGTGCTCTGCCATGTACAACTAGCTGTTACCAAGGATAACAAATTTCTAGTACTAGGGGGACAAACACGGCTGTTGCCAACAGTCCCCAAGTTAGGGTCACAGTAATGCTAGGCACAAAATGGTGGCATAGTTGGAAGGGTCATTGGATGAGAGATGTTGGATTCTCTCCCACTGACCCATGTTCTCCCTCAAGCCCCTTCTGATGCATCGTGAGCAGTTTGCGAACACATTGATTCTCCCGCTGTTCAATTCTTTGGGCCACTTCAGAAGAAACAGATCAAGCTCCCAGTTCCAACTGCATGGGTCTCAAGATGCCTTGCCAGGGCCAACGGCAGGCGCTCATCCAAGCAGCCCAGTCAAAGAACCACTGTGCAATCATGGCCAACCCCAAACGTTCAAAAATCATGAGTTAGGCCCCCACAAGAATCATACAACTGGTACAAAAATCATGTGATTTTAAAAAGTACTAAAACTTTTTTCATTCTTTTTTTTTAATTTGCCTTCTGGTTTTTGACACTTTGGGGGTCATGTTTTCAAGCTTTTCTTGGCATGAGGGATAAAAACTTAAAAAAAACCCCAAAAACTGAGATTCTCAAGTAATCACAGGACTCCAGGATCTGGGGCTTTCAGGAAAAAAAACACCAAATATCACAAGACAGTGCAGTTGTGGGAGTTGGCAATGCTAAGACTGTGTTGAAGGAGCCCTGTGGCCTCTCCATAATGTAGACCTCATGACCCGCAAAGGTGTGAGGTTTTGCCTGTTGCAATAAACCACCTGTGCCAGGTTTCCCCTCATGGCCATGCCAGCTGTTGGGCCCATTGCCAAGAGAGCTGATCTGAGAAGAGAAGCCTCAATCACATTTACATGCGTATTGTCTAAAGGAAAATAGCCAACCCTCAAGAGAGCACATCAGCTCCAGGCTTCTTCTCAGATGTTCCCAGTCTCTGCCTTTAAAACTCTGCCTCCTTCTCAGCCTTACAAAAAAATAGTCTCTAATTTACTTTTAATTTGTGCCTTCATTTCAAGAACAAAAGCCAGCATCAGTAAAGACATCCCACCAAACTACCCCTCCTTCCTGGCAGGCAGCTGTGTTTCCTCAACACTCTTGCAGCTCTTTCCTGCACTATCATTTTCTTTCCTTTCCTAAGATGATCCTTCTTAACGTCAGGTTTGATGTAACACACCGGCAAAGGGTATGCTGTGTTCCCTTCTACGGGCTGCTCCACTAGTGGAGACCAGCCTTCTACTGCACACGTGTGATGGGTGCACACAATGACTTGCGAAGCACCCATTGCGTTCTCTTCTACTGGCTGCTCTGCTACAGTATACCAGCCTACTATTGCTACCAGTTAATGGAGTCACTCCTTCAGCTCAAGTGTCAAAGAGTTGCTGCATGGATCATTTATTATTTATATAATGTAGCACTCACAGGCCCGAATTGAGAGCAGGCACCACCTATTATGCTAGGCATTCAACATACACATAGCAAGAGACAGTCCCTGCCTTTAAGAGTTTACACTCTAAATAAAGACCCTCTTGGACAGATGTAGGACTGAGGAACAAAGAAATTTAGCTGCCTAATGCCACACAAGAGACCTGTGGAAGTGCCAGGCATTGAATGCAGGTGTCTTCTGCATCCTAGTCCAGTGCGTTAACCATCCTGCTTCCTTTCTGAGTACAAACATCATGACTTCTAGGTTCAAACTCTGCTGGTAACTACAGAGAAGCGGGAAACAGCTTTCTGACCCGTGGAAATGTTTGACATTTTGGAAATGTTTCCATTTTGCATCAGGAGGAACCAGAGACCTTACAATGTTTTTCATGAGAGATGCACAAACCCCCAGCACAGCCAACAGCTTGGGGGTGAAGGCACTCACCTGAGATGTGGGAGATGCAGATTCAAGTCACTGCGCTGCCTGATGTCTACACTACAGCACTGCCGCTATGCTGGCATAACCCCGTAGTGCAGATGCAGCCTACGGCTGGGGAAGGGGGTTTTCTATCTGTGTAGGAACAGCATCTCCCCAAGCGACGGTAGCTAGGCCAAGGGAAGCCAGCAACTAAACTTGGGGTTAGGTAGGCAAAGCGGTGGTGCTCAAGGGTGTGGATTTTCCCCACCTCTGAGCGCTGTATCTATGTTGACCTAAGTTTTAAGTATAGAACAGACCTTTCTTAACTTGTGTTTATTAACACATTTTAAACCACTTGGGTAGACAAAGGCAGTGCTGTTTAAAAACATCTAGACGGTCTTGCTCAGCATGTTTTTAAAGGTGTTAAACCAGTCCATACAAGGGGTGAAGTGGTGCGGAGTTACAATGTATTAGCACACGTTTGCACACGCCACTTTGTCCTCCCAGTCTAGGCAGGGCCTGAGCCACCTTTGGAGGATGAGCATTTCCCACATCACTTCTGCTCACTTTGGGAATCATATTTGGTCATTTAGGTATGTCTACACTGCAGCTGGGAGAGAGCCTCCCAGCCCGAGTGAACAGACTCACGCTAGCAGGGCTTGCTCACATCATGTGCTAAAAATAGCTTTGTGGAGGCTTGGGCTAGCTCGGCCCCAAAGCGTAGGGTGGGCTTGAGCTCAGGTGGCTACCGCGAGCATCCGCTGGGGCCACAACGTCCCGCAACTCTTCAATCTCTCCTCTCCTAGAGCCGCTACCCAACGTGTCCTCTTTGATTCAAGTTCAGCCTAGCGATGAGCAGCTGTGGTTGGTGGAGGAGGCCTGGAGGAGCCCAGAGACAGGAAAAGGAACTGCAGAGGGGGTGGAGGATTAGAGGGGACAAACTGAAGTCGGTGGGACTTGACAGCATTTCAGCTTTACACGGGAGTGCATGGCTTCCAGCCTCGTTGATCCCTTTGGAGCCAAAAGCCAGGCACCGAGCTCATTTCAGATCTTACTTCAGTCCATCAGGTGGCGGGGAGCGAGAGCAAAAAAGAAAAAAAAAAAAACAAACCAACCTTGGAAAATCTTTTAAAGCTTGCACAATTCTCCCTCGATGGTGCACCGTTAAAAGAGATGTTATTCCAGGGGGACCTCGTCAATCCATACAGTCAATGCTCTGGCACTTGAGTGGCAAAACAACTCAATAGCCTCAATTGACTGAGCAAAATTCTCTCATTTTACCACTAAACAGAAAGAGGAAGAAAATGAACGGCTCACGTTGCATTTCCCTTCACTAACTCTCCAGGCATGGTTTTCTGCACTCCAGTCCTCAGGGCAAGATGAGCTGATGCCTAATCAGATACAGAAAGATGAGATTATCTAAATCCCTCCCACACTCCTGAGCTTCTCTTTCAACTCTTCTCCCTCCCCCACCCCCAAAAAAGGACAACCTCAGCAGCATATAAAAACAGCATCTTCTCCTGCTAGGAGCCTTGATTGCCACCTCCCATCAGATGAAGATGATGATGATGATACGGGATCTGATTAAAGAAGGGACACTGGGTAATTGACAAGAACTTTGCGGATGTGTTGCTCTGGCCCATTCCCTAGCTAGGTCACTGGATGGTTCAATCTTAAGGGCTCATTTTTTATTCCAAGCGTGCACGTACCCCGCTCTTCTTCATCAGCAGACGAGTTCTGAGATCTTGAAGCACCGAATGTTTCCCTCTCCTGTTGATTGGGCTCGGTGGCTCTTGGAGAGCTTCTGTTAAAAGCAGCCGTCTGGATGCACCCGCATGGGCTGTTTTCTACAGGGGGTTGGAGGGCGTGGATGGAAACTTCCGAGCTTTTTGTGGAATCAGAAAATCATCATCTCTAGAAAAGAATGTTTTGTCCTCCTCTTATGCACACCGTGGCATATTGGGCACGCATAGGATCTATCTACTCCGATGTCTCCTTCGCTGGAGCTTCCAGGTGCCTCACCCACATTTATTAGTTTATCTTCACAAAAGCCCTTTGAGATAGGGAAAAGAAATCCTCTCCAGCAGTGCGGGGCAGCAAACAGGGCGCTGGACTGGGTGGGGAACCGGGACCCCTGGGTTCTATTCCAGGCTGTGCTGCGTGATCTCATGTAAGTCACTTCACCTCTCTCTGCCTGTTTTCCTGCCTGGTCTGTTTTGAGGGTAACTCTTCAGGGCAGGGACTGTCTATGTGTCTGTGCAGCACCATGCACAGTGATCTCAGCTGGGGCCTCTAGATGCTACCATAATATAAGGGCTAAACAACAGTGCCCCCACCAGCACCCGATGAGTCGTGTATCTGAACAACAGCCGGGCTTCCATTCCAGTGGCCGGGGCTTCCATTCCAATGTGTCCTTCCGATTTGGGGGGAAAGAATTAAAAACAGCCGCATGGACCTCGGGAGGCTGAGTACCATTGGCACAAGCTGGGCATAGTGCTGGCAGGAATCATTCAAACTTCCCCCAGACGGCTCTGCCAAATCAACCTCGGTCCCCCATTCCCCCCTTGCTAGTCCAGCCCTGTTCCCCCAGACAGCTCGGCCAATATACTGCAGCCCCTGTGTTTCTATACTGGTCCCTGCGTGTGCTCCTAAGAGCTTCGTCCAGATTGACAGCACCCCCTGCTGCCTGTGGTACTTCCCCCAAACAGCTTTGTCTGTGCACTTCAATGCTGACCTGAAGCACACGTGCTTTTCCAGTCCTGGCTCCCTACCCAGCTCTGCCAGCAGGCCTCAGTCTGATTCCTGACCCATAGCACCTCCTACTATTGCAGCCACTCTCCCCTGCACAGCTCTGGGGAGGCAGCTCGGTTCTAGCCTGCAGCACCCCCTGCTATTCCAGCCCTGTACTCCAACACAGCTCTGCCAATTAGGAGCAGGTGGAACTGACTGGAGATGGAATTTTGTTTGAGTCAATGCACCAAAGCCAAACTGTGCCTCTCTGCTGAGGGACTGAATTGACTTCTAAAGTCTCTTCTGTTCAAGGCAGTACCTGGCGGGACTTCTAATCACTGCCAATTGATATTCTAGTGAGCGGCTTTGGAAAATAATCTGCAAACAAGAAGCTGCAGGCTATAAAAGTCTCTCTCCTCTCCCTTGCTTTAGATCGCAGCTTAATAAAAACATAACACAAACTAAGGGATGAAACCGTATTACTTGGAGCTGGTCAGGAATTTTTCGATGAAACTTTGTTGCGGTTGTCAGAAAATGACAATCAGAACTGAAACTTTTCACAGAAATGTATCAGTTTCTACGCCAATTTTGTTGGCAAGTTTTCTCAGGCCCATGATGGAATTGTTGGAGGGAGAGGGAGTGGGGGGGGGGAAGGGGGAAGAGAGACAGAGAGAGAGAGCCCAGAATGGCCAACAACCTGGGAGTTAGGGAACTCACCAGGGATGTGGAAGACCCAGGTTCAAGTCGCTGCTCTAAATCGGCGTGATTCAGAGCAGGGACTTGAACGTGGGTCTCCTACCGCCCAGGTGAGTTCCGTCATTGCAGGACGCGCCTCTCTCTCGTGTTCTTTCATTAACAACTTTGAAAGGTCTCGTTTTTGGTCCAACCCAGAATGAAAACAAATGTTGAACCATCCACTTTTTCATGAAACAGAATTCTGGTTTTCCGGCCAGCCCTACTTAGCCCTTTGCTCAACCACATTGTCCCTTTAAGAGCATTATTAATTGGTTTAACATTAGACCATGGTCTACTGGGAAGATGGAACCTTCCTCTGCTGATGAGGCCCACTTTTTCTGTCAGGATTTGGCATGACAGGGGAGAAAAGCAAGTCAGCATGTAAAGATCTCTGGGTCCACGCTGCACCCGTTGTAAGGATCAATATTAAGAAGCATTTTGGCTAATCTCCAGTAGTAAACACAAACACACACATCCTCATTCATCTTGGGAGTGGACAGGTTGGCCATTATCAGACTCCAAAGGGGCCTGGAATATATTTGTCATGGGAAAAGCTACCAGCCTGTCGGTCAGTTTACCTCAGTCAACAATGCGATGCTGAAGGAGCTTCCTGTAATGGTGAGAGGGACAACTGAACTTCATCTGCTCCCACTAGAGTCACGGGGATCATTTTGCTGCTGCCTTCACCGGGGGCAGGATCCAGCCCTCTCACAGCCAGATCCTGCCCCCAGTGGCAATCTCATTGGAGGATCTCAAAGTACTTTACATAGATATTTGCATCAACCCTATGACAAGTAAAATATCATTATCCCTAGTGTATGGGGAAACTGAGGCACAGAAGAGTGAGGTGACTTGTCCAAGGCCACACAGAAACTTAGAGGCGGAGTTGGTGTCCAAACTGCTATTATTATGTCTATGGTGATAGCCTCTAACAGCTCCACTGATGGACCAGGACCCCAATGTGCTAGGCACTGTACGCACGCAGAACAAAACGATGCTCCCCACCCCCAAAGAGCCTGAAGTCTCTCATTTCAGAGCACGCCAAAAGCTGCTGCAGGTGTAATCAGCTTTCCATTCACATGACACATTGAGGGACTTGCATACATGAATGGGCCTCAGACGCCAGTGTAAAAACCAGGCTGGGCAGGTATAAACAGAGGTTTCTTACAGCTCAGTTTAATACGACCATATAGAACATAATCCACCTCTTACAGAGAGAGAGCCTGGGGCAGCTCTAGCTTTTTTGCCACCCCAAGCACGGCAGGCAGGCTGCCTTCGGCGGCACGCCTGCGGGAGGCCCCGGTCCCACAGATTCGGCGGCGTGCCTGCGGGAGGTCCCCGGTCCCGCAGATTCGGCAGCGTGCCTGCGGGAGGTCCCCAGTCCCGCAGATTCGGCGGCATGCCTGCGGGAGGTCCCCGGTCCCGCAGATTCGGCGGCGTGCCTGCGGGAGGTCCCCGGTCCCGCAGATTCGGCGGCATGCCTGCGGGAGGTCCGCTGGTCCCGCGGCTTCTGGGTACCCGCTGCCGAATTGCTGCCGAATCCGCGGGACCGGCGGACCTCCCGCAGGCATGCCGCCAAATGCTGCCTGACTGCCGCCCTCGCAGGGACCAGCAGGGTGCCCCCCGCGGCTTCCTGCCCCAGGCACGTGCTTGGAGCGCTGGTGCCTGGAGCCGCCGCTGGAGACGGCACAGGGCCTAGGCAGCACTTCAGGCCCACTTAAGGCATGATTTTGAGAACAGAGGTGGGACCTAAGTAGGGGAGAATTTCACTCAGAGTCTATTTACCAGAGGATCTCCTCCCTTTTGTTTTCCCTTGTTCGCTATTGCTTTATACCATGTTTTTGTTTAGATCGCAAGCTGTTCAGGGGCTTTATCTTTCCTGGACTCTTTAAAGTGCTTAGCACACATTTGGGTGCTGTAAAAAACAATGCAATAGAATAATACGGCACTTTGAAACCTGCTTATTTACTGTAGTGTTCACTCTCCTTAGACACACACAGCGGGATCAGTCAGGGCTACCCCTCAAAACGTAGCCACCTCTGGGGTGGAACACTGCTGCTGTTTAACAACTCACAGCAACACTACACAGCTTTTGAAAAGGACATTGTATCCAGGGGCCCTATTTGGAAGCCTTTGGCCAGCTCTCTAAGTGGGAGGGGATTTCACCCAGAAAGCAGGCACGAAAGGCATGTTAATGCAGGTGAAGACCACCTGTCACACCCCATTGAACTGTGTGCGCCCTAGCCTGGCCTAGGGTACGAGCTGGTCTCAGGCTATGTCTACACTGCAGCCGGGAGGTGGGATTGCAGTGCATACCCAAACCAGCTTTGATCAAGCTAACTCATTAAAAAGAGCAGTGACGCCGCAGAAGGATGGGCAGAGGCATGGGCTAAATGCCCGAGTACATACCCAGGGTCCAGGGCGGGCCAGTACTCAGGTGGCCACGGCCCAGGCTGCCACAGCTATTTTTAGGAAGCTGGCTCAATCAAAGCTAACTTGGGTATGCCGGCATGTACTGCTGTCCCACCTGCCGACGGCAGGGTAGATGCACCGTCAGGGTCTCGGTGGATGAGGCCTGCACATTTGGAAGGTGGGGTTCGGGGGCGGGGGGGGCAGGTGGCTACCAAACGCTGAAGGCTGAGCCTCCATCCTGAACAATGGGAGTTATGGGCACCCAGCACCTCCCATGATCAAGCCCTAAGGCAGGGAAGGGGGAGACCCAAGTGCCACCTCACACAAAAGCGCGGCCGTGCCAGAAAACTGCTGAAACAAGCGTGCCAGGGCGATCGCCCACCCCAATCAATAGCCAGTGAACAGAAAGCCACTGCAATGGCTTCACATCATTTTTGCTCCCCTGGAAAATGTATTTGCTCCCACTGAATATTGTCTTTTTGGGAGCAGTTAAAGTTGGTTCATTTCACACAGTAAATTAACCTGCCTTCTTTAATAGGAGATTCTTATTTGGTGTTAGGCCCTGACTATTATATTGAGTACTGGATGTTGGAGTGCCAGCTATTAAACTTTCTCTCCTTGCTACGTGCACGCTGAGCAGAAAGCACGGCTAGGACAGAAGACCTGGTAGCATTTGGAAATAATGGCTCAATCATTTCTAAACACCACTGCTATTTATTGTTACCACCTCGCTAGCGAGTTCTCCCAAAGCAAAGCTATTTTAGCTATATAGAACTAACAACAAGGTGGCTGGAGCTTCGCTGGATTCAGATCCTTCCAGGGCTCTTTCAGTGATGTACAACAGAGCAGCTCTGAGTCTGAATCCAAAGGCAACTGCTCACAATCGGCAGTGACCACTTTCTGTTGGGAAGGGAGACAGAGACAGGACTCCTAGGAGCAGTAGCGGCGCCAGCATTTCCGGCACCCTAGGCGGTGGAAGGTCCCGCCCCCGAAATGCCGCCCCCAACAGCGGCGGCGGAAGGTCCCGCCCCCAAATTTCCATGGCCGGCCGGGGCGCCGGCGCCCCTCAAATGTTCACGCCCTAGGCGACCGCCTAGGTCGCCTAATGGGTTGCACCGGCCCTGCCTAGGAGTTAGAGGAGGTGGAAAAGACCCATTGAAGCATAATAATACTTAGAACTTTTCACGGGTAGATGTCAAAGAACTTTACAGAAGGAGTAAGTATAAATATCTTCATTTTACAGATAGGGAAACTGAGGCACAGAGTGGGTCCGTGATTCACCTGAAGTGGCACAACAAGTCAGTGGCAGAGACAAATAGAACTAGGGGTCTTTCAACTCTTACACCCCATTCATCTCTTAGTTGAGGCAGGATTATTTGCCTGTGCTTTGCTTACCCTTAGTTTTAAATACGTCAGGTGTGTCTCTTGTTTTCCCGGGGACTCTGTTTCACAGGCTAAATGGTCTCCCCTTGGAGAAGAAGAGAAGAGAAGGGGCCAGATGAATCCTTGCCCCGTGTTCCTTTGGCATCAAGCAGGCTGACTGAAACAAGCCCATGGTACTGGAGGAAACTAGCAGGGACATCCCCATACCCAGCAATTCTGCACTCCCTCAAGGCCTCGGATACAGGGCTGCAAATTAGCACTTTCACCAGCCTCAAGTGTTCACAAGCCAAGAGTCAGGAGCCATAAAATCATGAGATTGGCTTAAAAAGACATTAATTTTAAAAAAAATATTTTTTCTTGTTTCGTACCTTCTTGGGTCACATGTTCCTGCTTTTCTCCCCAGCAACAAAAGTTAGAAACATAGTNAACTGCTCACAATCGGCAGTGACCACTTTCTGTTGGGAAGGGAGACAGAGACAGGACTCCTAGGAGCAGTAGCGGCGCCAGCATTTCCGGCACCCTAGGCGGTGGAAGGTCCCGCCCCCGAAATGCCGCCCCCAACAGCGGCGGCGGAAGGTCCCGCCCCCAAATTTCCATGGCCGGCCGGGGCGCCGGCGCCCCTCAAATGTTCACGCCCTAGGCGACCGCCTAGGTCGCCTAATGGGTTGCACCGGCCCTGCCTAGGAGTTAGAGGAGGTGGAAAAGACCCATTGAAGCATAATAATACTTAGAACTTTTCACGGGTAGATGTCAAAGAACTTTACAGAAGGAGTAAGTATAAATATCTTCATTTTACAGATAGGGAAACTGAGGCACAGAGTGGGTCCGTGATTCACCTGAAGTGGCACAACAAGTCAGTGGCAGAGACAAATAGAACTAGGGGTCTTTCAACTCTTACACCCCATTCATCTCTTAGTTGAGGCAGGATTATTTGCCTGTGCTTTGCTTACCCTTAGTTTTAAATACGTCAGGTGTGTCTCTTGTTTTCCCGGGGACTCTGTTTCACAGGCTAAATGGTCTCCCCTTGGAGAAGAAGAGAAGAGAAGGGGCCAGATGAATCCTTGCCCCGTGTTCCTTTGGCATCAAGCAGGCTGACTGAAACAAGCCCATGGTACTGGAGGAAACTAGCAGGGACATCCCCATACCCAGCAATTCTGCACTCCCTCAAGGCCTCGGATACAGGGCTGCAAATTAGCACTTTCACCAGCCTCAAGTGTTCACAAGCCAAGAGTCAGGAGCCATAAAATCATGAGATTGGCTTAAAAAGACATTAATTTTAAAAAAAATATTTTTTCTTGTTTCGTACCTTCTTGGGTCACATGTTCCTGCTTTTCTCCCCAGCAACAAAAGTTAGAAACATAGTGTGTCTTTTTTAATGAAAACTGAAATTCTCACATAATCCCATGACCCCAGGAGCAGGGGCTTTGAAAGGGAAAAAAAACCAAACACCATCTCATATCACAATAGCAGTCTCCACAGTCTCTGAAGAGAGAAGCTGCGTGCAGCATGCTCTCTCTGTCCCTGGGCTGGCTTCAGTGCCAGTGCAAGGATGTCACTCATTNCGGGTAGATGTCAAAGAACTTTACAGAAGGAGTAAGTATAAATATCTTCATTTTACAGATAGGGAAACTGAGGCACAGAGTGGGTCCGTGATTCACCTGAAGTGGCACAACAAGTCAGTGGCAGAGACAAATAGAACTAGGGGTCTTTCAACTCTTACACCCCATTCATCTCTTAGTTGAGGCAGGATTATTTGCCTGTGCTTTGCTTACCCTTAGTTTTAAATACGTCAGGTGTGTCTCTTGTTTTCCCGGGGACTCTGTTTCACAGGCTAAATGGTCTCCCCTTGGAGAAGAAGAGAAGAGAAGGGGCCAGATGAATCCTTGCCCCGTGTTCCTTTGGCATCAAGCAGGCTGACTGAAACAAGCCCATGGTACTGGAGGAAACTAGCAGGGACATCCCCATACCCAGCAATTCTGCACTCCCTCAAGGCCTCGGATACAGGGCTGCAAATTAGCACTTTCACCAGCCTCAAGTGTTCACAAGCCAAGAGTCAGGAGCCATAAAATCATGAGATTGGCTTAAAAAGACATTAATTTTAAAAAAAATATTTTTTCTTGTTTCGTACCTTCTTGGGTCACATGTTCCTGCTTTTCTCCCCAGCAACAAAAGTTAGAAACATAGTGTGTCTTTTTTAATGAAAACTGAAATTCTCACATAATCCCATGACCCCAGGAGCAGGGGCTTTGAAAGGGAAAAAAAACCAAACACCATCTCATATCACAATAGCAGTCTCCACAGTCTCTGAAGAGAGAAGCTGCGTGCAGCATGCTCTCTCTGTCCCTGGGCTGGCTTCAGTGCCAGTGCAAGGATGTCACTCATTACCTCCCCAGGCAGGGATCAGCTTGAAGTTTCTTTAAAGTGGTTTCCCTGGGGCCAATGAAATCTCAGCTAATGTCTCTCAGGAGTGTTCATGAGAATCTGTACATTCTCTGCCAGGGCAAAAGTATGCCCATTTCCACATCAGATGTCAGAATATTTCCACTTGTGCAAAGAGGGGCCCCGATCCTGCCATCTGATCATAAGAACGGCCATACTGGGTCAGACCAAAGGTCCATCTAGCCCAGTAGCCTGTCTGCCAACAGTGGCCAATGCTGGGTGCCCCAGAGGGAGTGAACCTAACAGGCAATGATCAAGTGATCTCTCTCCTGCCATCCATCTCCACCCTCTGACAAACAGAGGCTAGGGACACCATTCCTTACCCATCGTGGCTAATTGCCATTAATGGACTTAACCTCCATGAATGTATCCAGTTCTCTTTTAAACGCTGTTATAGTCCTAGCCTTCACAACCTCCTCAGGTAAGGACAAGTTGACTGTGCGCTGCGTGAAGAAGAACTTCCTTTTATTTGTTTTAAACCTGCTGCCTATTAATTTCATTTGGTGACCCCTAGTTCTTGTATTATGGGAATAAGTAAATAACTTTTCCTTATCTACTTTCTCCACATCACTCATGATTTTATATACCTCTATCATATCCCCCCTTAGTCTCCTCTTTTCCAAGCTGAAGAGTCCTAGCCTCTTTAATCTCTCCTCATATGGGACCCGTTCCAAACCCCTAATCATTTTAGTTGCCCTTCTCTGAACCTTTTCTAGTGCCAATATATCTTTTTTGAGATGAGGAGACCACATCTGTACGCAGTATTCGAGATGTGGGCGTACCATCGATTTATATAAGGGCAATAATATATTCTCCGTCTTATTCTCTATCCCCTTTTTAATGATTCCTAACATCCTGTTTGCTTTTTTGACCGCCTCTGCTCCCTGTGCTTGGGCAGAACTCCATCAAATTCAATTCCTACAAAATGCAAGGGGGTCCCTGCAGGGCAGGTCACATTGCAGGGCCAGGCCCATATTTTGCAGCCAGACACTCTACCTTTCACAGCCAACGAGGCAAATATTTGCAAAACTCCACGGAGGGTGTAATGACTTTTGGGGAGTAAGGGGTTGCTTTTTGGCCACCCCAACAAAATGATTATGTGGTATTGCTATAGCACCGTTTGGCGAAGGATCTCAAAGCACTTTACAAACAAAGAAGTCCCCCCCGCCCCATGTACACATATATTGCATCCTAGTCTAAAGAAGGGTAAACTGAGGCACAGAGCAGCTAAGCAGCATGCTCAAGGTCACACAGCAAGGCAGAATCAAAGTCAGACGTAGAAACTAGAGGTGAAATTCTGGCCTCATTGAAGTTAACTGCAAAACTCCCATTAACTTCAATAGGGCCAGGACGTTACCCCAGGTGTGCCGACTCCCAGTCCTTCCTGCTCTAACCACTAGGCCCTATACCCTGCTAAAGTTATCCAGGCAGATTCTGCTTCTGACGTGAAATACCTCTTCCATAGGCCTTTCCCCCCTTGCCAGGGCTCCTAGGAGCTACGCAATCCAGCTGTTTCCCATTCTATTCTGACTCCATGCCTGGTTTAGCAACTGACAAATGGCACCGATTAATTTCTATCCCTTACTCCTAACTTGGGTGCTGCTGGCATTTTGATATTTCCCTGTGAGATTATGCTTCAGATAATGAATTTCCCCCCCACTTCTTTGGGTTTTTTTTTTTAGTCTATTTGCTTCACCTGCTCAGTCTCTAAACTCCGCCAACTCCAGGCATGTACCCGATGCAAGATGAATTGTCCGGAGACTCGTGGCGCATCTTTCTTTACACTTCACCTCTTTCCACCACGAATGAGAAATAGGCTTTTCCCTCATCCATCATAAGTCGTCGTGACAAGGCTGTCACTCCTAAGCACTGCATCACTGTATCATCCTCCTCTTCGTCCTGCTTCGCTGAACAGTCTGGCTTTCCTGGGAGCATCTGGGACCTTTCAAAAGTGCTTTAGATTGTATCAGGGATTCAGGCACAAAAAAAAATAAAAAATAAATGGAGAGAAAGTTATTTTCAAACTCTTTTCTCCTCCAAATTGCCTCACCTCTGAGCTGCACCCACAAGCATCAGGAATTGTTAGCGATGAGAACTGAGTCATTTTGCAGATGGAGAAACTGAGGCACACGGCACATACACGACTCTCCCCTCAGTGACAGCTGGGAATAAACCTCCAAACTTCCTGGCTTCCTGCCCTGTGCCTAGTCAATGCTACTTTACTAACCTTCTCTCATCTGCAAATTGAGCATGAGGGAAAGCAGCAGAAGCATCACAGCTGGTTCAATTAACAGGGAGTTGCAAGAGGAATCTAATCCTGGCAGGAAAAACATCACTAAAAGATCTCAACTTTTGACTAAAAGTTAAGACGTGATTGGAAGTCAGGACTCCTGGATTCTGCTCCCAGTTTTGCCATTCCCTTGCGTGGGACCTCGAGCAAGTTCCCAGCCTTTGTACCTCACTTTTCTCATTTGGAAAATGGGGATGAGATGGTGAATGGTCATGAGATTCAAAATGCTTTGAGATCCTAAATAAAAAGACCCTCTATGTGAAGGCCAAGCAGAGCTGTGTGAATGCCAGGTTTGTCGGTTTGCTGACAGTTCTGAAAAACTGAAAAAAATTGTTTCCAGTCAATTAGAAAACACATTTTTTGTTGAATCAAAAAGTAAATAAATAAATAAATAAATAAATAGGTTGGTGGGTCAAACAAAATGTTTCATTTCAAAAAAGCGAACCATTTTGTTCCAATTTTGACCATTTTTTATTGCTTTTGGGCTTTTTAAAAATAAATGTAATGGCAATTTTGAAACTAAAAGTCATTTCAAACCATAAAATTGTAACATTTTTATGGGGGGGGGGAGGGGGGGAGAGATTTTGCTACTGTTCTTCCCCCCCACCACCCCAAAATGAAAAAATTGGCAAAACTGACAAATTTGCAAAACATGTTGGTGTCATTGAATCTGCATTTTGCACTGCAAAAAAGGTTTGGCCAAAAATTTGCACATAGCTCTATACTATTGAAGGAGACCTTTTCCCTTCCTGCTCATGCACCCTAGCATGCATATCTCCAACACCACAAGTCCCCTGCCTTCCACTTCAATCCATGTTCACTGAAAGAGGCGTGGGACCTGGGCTAGTTGATAGTTGCATAAAAGAACAAGAAGGAACATGACCCCACACACGGTTTTGTTGAGAAACCACGCAGCACAACACAGAAGCGAGCATGTTTGCATGAACAGCTGCAAACCAAAGACACTCAGATGTGTTCAGTTGGAATAGAAGGTGGGGTTGTGCCTACAGCAAAGGACTGGGAACAAGGAGTGTTGGCTCATTCTTGGATCAACACTGACCTTCCTGCATGACTTTCATAGAATCATAGAATATCAGGGTCGGAAAGGACCTCAGGAGGTCATCCAGTCCAACCCCCTGCTCAAAGCAGGACCAATCCCCAACTTTGAGCAGTTTCTTCAAGCGAAGTTTTCAAAAGGGGCCTCAAATTTTTGGTGCCTCAAGATTTGGGGAGCCCAACGTTGGACACAAAGGGTGAAATCAGGCCCTGCTGATTTCACTGGGACCAGGATATCACTCCATGAGCCTAACTGGCATAGATTTTCAACACCTGCAGCTCCCACGGGCTTAAATTTGAGTGGCGGGTGCTTAGAACATCTGAAAATCAGACCCTAGATGTTTAAAGCTATCTATCTAGGTACTTACGTGGTCCCTCAATGCCATACTCTCTGTGCCCCACAGTCATCAATGCATTTTACCCTCACCCCTGTGAAGCACCGAGGGGTTTATCCCCATTTTATAGATGGGAAACTGAGGCATAAAGTAGATTACATGACTTGCCCAAAGTCACACAGGAAGGCTGAGTTGGAATTGAACCCAGATCTCGGGTTCCAGTCCAGTAGATCTGCCCCTCTGCACCCCCAAAATGGAGCAACTCAAAATTAGAGGGAACTTTTGAAAATCCGGGACTCAGAACCTCGCTAAGTATCAGTTCCCCCGTCTCTAAAATGGGGATAATATATCAGAAATGGTTGGAAAAAAAATGTTTACCAAAAATATGACATTTTAATGAAAAAAAAATCATTAATTTTGACCAATTCCAATAATGACGCCCCCTGCGCCCCGCCACAGGGAAGAGCCGGGCTGCTTAGCTCATTAATGCTCCAAGGTCCATCTTTGCAATAGCTGCGCAAAGTATAATCATCACTGTGAACAGCAATGTTAAGTGAGATGGGCTCCGAGGGGTTTCGTGGGAACTCTTTGTGGGGCATAAGGGAAATGGAGAAGAGCATTTCAGATTCAAATATATGGAGAACAAACGTGATCGAGAATTAGAGAGCGAATTAACACAGGAAGAGGGGCACCAGCTGGCATGTCAGAGTGCCACCACCTCTTATCCAATAGAAATACAATACCAAATACTCGGCTGCTGAGATTATAGCCCCAGGCCGACTGAGGAAATAAATAGTGCATGATTACTTGATAGCATGTGCCAGTCTGGAGTAGATATTACAGCGATGCTCCTGTACAATAGACATGTGGAACAAGATTCAACTTACACGACGATCATGCAGGACACACATTTTTTGATGGAACTTAGTTGTTATTGTAGATGTGCCACTCAATAGGGGGCTATTTCAGTGTTGAAGAGAAACTGATGAATGTGAAAACTGCTCACTCAGCCTGACCTTATTGGCGGGGAGGGAGGCAGGGGAGGGAATCTAGGTAGCTAAGATGGACTTAGCGGAATAATGGGAAAACAGCAACTTTATTGCAGCCCGACTTTTATTCTTGATGACACTAACAGGTGTTGTGTGGGAGAGCTCACAAACATTTACATAACCCGCACGGCTTATTAATTATGCTATATGGCAGCTATGCTGACCCTGCAAATAAAAAAAACACATTTCTTTTAAGACAATGGTGTGCTATTAAAGATGCATTGGCAAAGCTGTGCCGGTCGCTCAGCGCTGGGTCCTGCAGGTCAGCAACGATGTACATTAACAAAGCCGTGCAGAAACCAATGACTGGAATAGCAGGGGCTGCTGGCTATGATGGAGGTGTACTGGCAGAGCTGTCAAAGGAGCCCAGGACTGGAATAGCAGGGTCAGAGGGACATTTGCCCAGTTTCGAAACACCAGGTCATGCTGCAGAACAATAGAGAGGGGACTAGTGGAGTTATTTAAAGTCAGAGCTCTGGTGCCTTGTCAGACGCGCGAAGAAGCTTGCACAGCATCATACAGTGCTATATCTGGCTCCAATCACAGCTACCAGACCTATACTTTGAATATAAAAATCACACGGATGCAGAGATGGACGCAAGCTGGAAAGTTCAGGCCTCGGTCTGTCCTGAAGGGTATTCTGACGTGGGTTTTGGATTTGGTCCCCTATCCAGGCATAAGGTAAGGAGAGAAGCTCATCATAAATCCACCCATGCTCAGTGGGAGGAGGCTAAATATTACTCTGCAGGAACGCATGCCATCCTCTCAGCTATTAATCCAACCTTGGAAAAGCTAAGGGAGAAATTCACCTTTTTTCCCCAGCAACAGACCCTCAAATGTCATGTAAAAAAATAAGCATCATTACTAGATTAGATTATTAGATTTTGTTGTTGTATCCAAATTGGCCCCAGGATATTAGAAAGACAGGATAGGTGAAGTAATATCTTTAGTGACCAACTTCTGTTGGTGAAAGATACAAGCTTTCGAGCTTACACAGAGCGCTTCTTCAGGTCTGGGAAAGGTACCAAAAGAAGTTTGTCCAGGACCCAACATACCCTGTTCGTCAGAGGATGGAGATGGATGGCAGGAGAGAGATCACTTGATCATTGCCTGTTAGGTTCACTCCCTCTGGGGCACCTGGTATTGGCCACTGTCGGTAGACAGATACTGGGCTAGATGGACCTTTGGTCTGACCCGGTACGGCCTTTCTTATGTTCTTATGTTCTTATGAAACTCTATTATTAGATCGGGTCAAAATGTTATTGACTGAACCAAAATGCCGATTTGACTAAACTGAAATGTTTCACGGGAATGTATTGATTTTATCAAATTTTTCGATGACATATTTTCAAACCGTTTCATTTATAAGACCAAAGCACTTTGTTTCAGCTTTATCCTTTCAGCTATAATACGTAAATCAATCATTTTGACCCTATCCAAATGAAACATTTCAATAATAATGTTTTGATGTTCCTGAAATGACCCTTTTCAGAACTTCTCTTTTCTGGGAAATGTCAACTTTTTGATCCAGTTCAAGATGAAAGGAAAATTGGAAATGTTGGTATTTCCAATGGAACAGAAATTCTGAGTTTCATCCAACTTTAGTCATTACCCAGGGTAAACTCCAGTAACCTGAAAGGTATTGAAGGCCATGCTGCTCCCTCGGTTATTCACAATGATCAGCAAAAGCCAGTTCAGAGCCTAACCATTCTTTATTAGGACACCTCTCTTGCCAGCACTAAGCACTGTCTCTGTGCGTCCAGCTCGAGGGGGTCACCTTGGGATCGTGCTGCTAAATCATAGCGTCAGAGAAATGTAGGGCTGGAAAGGACCTCAAGAGGTCATCTAGCCAGGAGCACCGCCAGCTTTTCCGCCGCCCTAGGCGGCAGAAGGTCCCGCCCCCGAAATGCCGCCCCCGACAGAGGCGGCGGAAGGTCCCGCCCCCGAAATGCACTGACGACCGGGGCGGCTGGCGCCCCCGAAATCTGAGCGCCCTAGGCGACCGCCTAGGTCGCCTAATGGGTTGCGCCGGCCCTGCATCTACCCAGCTCCCAGCACTGAGGCGAGGCCAATAAACCTAGGCCAGCCCTGACAGGTGTTTGTCGAACCTGTTCTTAAACTTCACTGATGGCGAGTCCACAACCTCCCTTGTCAACTGTTCCAGAGCTTAACTCTCCTTAGAGTTAGAAAGTTGTCCCTGCTACCTAACCTGAACCTCCCTTGCTGCAGATTAAGCCTATTACTTCTTATCCTACCCTCAGTGGACATGGAGAACAACTGATCCCCATCCTCTTTATAGCAGCCCTTAACATATTTGAAGGCTATTAGGTGCCCCCTCAGTCCTCTTTTCTTAAGACTCAGCATGCCCAGTTTTTTAATCTTTCCTCACACGTCAGGTTTTCCAAACTTTTATCTTTTTTGTTGCTCTCCTCTGGACTCTCTCCAATTTGTCCACAGCATCCCTAAAGTGTGACACCCTGAATTAGACACAATTGTCCAGCTGAGACCTCACTAGTGCCTAGTAGAGCAGAAAAATTACCTCCCATGTCTTACAACACTCCTGTTAATACACCCCAGAATGATATTACCCTGTTTTGCAACTGCATCACATTGTTGCCTCATATTCAATTTGTGATCCCCTATTGCCCCCAGATCCCTTTCAGCAGTACTACGATCTAGCCAGTTATTCCCCATTTAGTAGTGGTGCATTTGATTTTTTCTTCCTACGTTTAGCACTTTGCACTTGTCTTTACTGAGTTTGATCTTGTTGATTTCAGCCCAATTCTCCAATTTTCAAGGTCCTTTTGAATTCTAATCCTGTTCTGCAAAGTGCTGTAAACCCTCCCATTTGGGGGTCATCCACAAATTGTATAAGCATACTCTCTACTCCATTATTCAAGTCATCAGTGAAAATATTGAATAGTACCAGACCCAGGACTGACCCCTGCAGGACCCCATTAGATACACCCTCCCAGTTTGACAGCAAACCATTGAGAACTACTCTTTTAATATGGTCTTTCAAGCAGTTGTGCACCCACCTTATAGTAATTTCATCCTAAGTACATTTCTCTGGTTTACTTACAAGAATGTCACATGGAGCTGTGTCAGAAGCCACACTCAAATCAAGTCTACAGTTTCCCCCTATCCCCTAGGCCAATAACCCTGTCAAAGAAAGAAATTAAGTTGGTTTTGGCCTGATTTGCCCTTGGCAATTCCACGTGCCTAGGACGCACACATGCAGGAAATCTGCAGCCTGGCCATGTATCTCATGGTGCAAAGGTAGTTTTGGTGGCTTCAGAACCATACCACATCACAACTGTTTATGTCCAAAGATAGGAAATCAAAGGAACAGCGGAAGTCAGAACTCTGTGTTTAGTGCTGAAACCCTATGCTTGTTTCCATAGCAATTTCAGGTGACTTAACTCCAAAAGCCATCAAGACAACTGGGTATTAAGCTGTAAGGTGAAAAGACCAGCTTAGTAGAGTAAGACTCAGGGCACTTGGGTCCAATTCTTAGCTATGCCACAGACTCCCTGACTGGCCTTGAGCAAATCAGTTAACCTCTCATTTCTCCATCAGCAAAATGAAGACAACAACATTTTAGTCTCTCACAAGGCTGCTCAAATCTTATGTTGATGAGGCTCATATAAGTATCGTGAAGGATCAGTGTACAGAACGACGAAACTGTGGCCTTTGCAAAGGCAAAACGCAGGTGACAATCACACAGAGAGGTCTACACTAGAAATTCCCATGTGTTTACAGGCCATATCATTAGCAGGTAAAGTATCTCTATGTAGTCTAAGGTTACTGCCTGATAAGCAGAAGGGGTCAGTGGTGATATCGATGAGATTAGGTCCATGTTAACTCTGGCTTGGGTGTACACAATTATTAAACTCATCACCAAGACCCAGAAAGGGATGTTCCAGAGGGATGCAATATGTTCACAGTGGACCTGAAACCACACAAAACTCTGCTGGGCTTTGGGTTTCATTAGGAATGAGTAAGGGCTCCCAAGTCAAAGGAACAGATCTGGGTTTGGAGCAGGAACACTGCAAAACCCTGGAGTGATTGTATCTGTGGTTCAGGGACCTATCATAAAGAAAAGGGGCAATTTGCAATGGTAAGTTCCTGGTTACTATTTGAGCACTTGTGTGCTGGGGCCTGTGGCTAGCAGAAATCCAAACCAGGATCATCCTTTTTTTAATTATTATTTAGCAGAAACAATGAGCTTGTGCTATACATCACATAAACAAACAGGGTCCTTAAATCAGGGATGCCATCATGGGCTACAGAGGTGCAATGAGATACAAGCCGTGCGAGCCAGCAGCCAAGCAGACGCCACCTGCCTGGGTGAGCATTCTACAAACACAATGCAGAATCAGGCCATTGGAAGAGACGTCCATCCAGTGTTTAGAGCCAAGGTAAGCGCCCACCAGGTGACAAGCAATCTGGCTCCACGTGTCCTGCAGTAGAATACCAGGGAGAGCTCCTAGCCTATAAGCTCTTCTTTCATTCCCAAGATAAGTGGCTCAGCTGGAAAGATAAGATTTAACTATGTTTGCTTCAAAGCCCCAGAATGAGCTGCCCCTGCCTGCCAAGAGAGATTGATTTCCTAAATAAGTTATAAGTCACCTGAAATTTCCCCTGGCACACATGAGGGGGGGGGGGGGGAAGGGAGAGAAAGAAAGGGATAAGCATGTTATTCCATTAGGGCTGACGCATCACCAGGGTACTATTTTTAAGCAGGTTCGTTATCCGGGGCATTTCTTAAACATAATGTTTGGGGTTTTTTTTTTTTAAATGTAATCTGTATATAATGATTTTTCCACCCCTAAAATGTAATCTCTGCTCCGCTGCATTATCTGCTCTGTAGCAACTGATTCCTTGACTGATGCAGCTCTGTGCTGGTCTTGCAGGATGTAATTGCAGAGAGGCAGTTGCTGGTTAAGGGACTAGGTTAGTGGTTATTTGGGGCTCCTGGGTTCGATTCCTGCTGCTGCTACTAAATCCCTGTATAGCCACGGATGAGTCATTTCACCTCTCCCAGTCTCCATTTCCCCTTCTGATGGGTTGTGATGATGCTTAGGCCATTAAGGAGTGAAGTGCACAGGTACTTATCTGAGCATCTCATGATCTTTAACATAGTTACAACACCCCCTGTAAGATAGCATTGCCCTGTTAGCCCAATTGTACAGATAAGGTACTGAGGCCCAGAGATCCAGTGTCACACAGGAAGTCTGTGGCAGTGCAGGGAATTGAATGCAGGTTTCCTAAGCCCCGGGCTAGCACCTTAACCACTGGGTCACCATCCTTTCTCTCTGTTCAAAATAGGGCTCTTGTGACACCTGGGCCTTTTACTGTCCCTCTGCATAGAGGTGAATACCACTATACTGTTTGGAAAGCACTTTGAGATCTTTGGATAAAAAGCGGCACACAGAGCTAAAAAGTATGATCATTAAGGTGTTCCACAGGAAGGATGCTTTTGCATCCTCCCCATGAGGATGAAGATTTAATTTCCCCTGAATAATCTTGTTCCTGTGATTGTTAACAATATGTTACATTTCTAAAGCAATTTCTATATTTGAAGACTCTCAAAAGGATACGATAAGTTACATGTCATTATGCAGAAATCGCTTCTCCCATCACTGCAGTGCATTCCCCTCTGGGCAGAACTCAGCAGCTGGTTAATATCACTTGGCAGCACTGGACAACAATTTAGAACAGAGTAAGTACCATTTATAACTGAAACTATCCACTATCACAAATTCCCTCCCTGTCTTCCTGTTTAAGGTGGCTTTTTTACTTGATGGAACAAATCATCCGTATTAAATATTGTGATAAATTTTGCCTCTGCTTGCAGACTATCCAGAAACGGATTGAAGAAATCTGACACAATCACATCCTTCAAATTTACTTGATCAAGTTGAATATATGTATCTTTTTATCTCTAAGGAATGCAAGTCACAGTTTGAGCTGTGTTGCTCAGTTATAATTGGTCACAGGAGTCATGTGCTATTGTTTCTGTTCCCTGATTGGGTGAACACAACTTACCGTGTTAAATTTGATAAAAAATGATTCCCCAACCCTCCGCCCCTCATGAGTGTTCAAACACATGAGCTCAAAATTTGCTTCCTGTGCTAGTAAAAGCAGGTCATGGAAGTTCACGGAAGATGGTTGTTGTATTGTCAACCCTAAAAGTTCAAAAACTGGGCATCAGGACCCCCCTGACCCCCCCAAAAAAGAGATATTAGATTAAAAAATCATGAGATTTAAAATAAAAATAAAAAATGTGGGTTTTTCCATTCTTTTTGTTTCTGAGTGCAAAATGCCTCATGTTTTCAAGCTTTTTTCTACTGCCAAGAGGGCTAGAAATTTAACTTTTTTAATGAAAGCTCTTCTCATGCAATTTTCTGACTGCAGAAGCTGGGGCTTTACGAAAAAATATATAATATCATGAGACTTGCAATAAAATCATGAGATGGCAACACTGTGACTGCAGTGGGTGACAAATCAACCACCCTCACAGCCCTTGCTTGTTTTCCACAGATATCTCGTCAGTTAAGTTCACTTGCATGGAAAGTGGATTTCAAAGTTGTAGGCAAATTCCCGCTTGCAAGTATTTATGGCTGTCACAGGTACGCGCATACGCATCCAATTAGGGGGACAGAAAAAAAGTCATGTGATCTGTCAGAATAGACCAAGCATCACTCAACTTCTGAATATCAGATTGCCACTGATCAACCTGCAGTGGAAAAAATGCATTGAATGAGTTTAAACAGGGTGAAATTGGTCCCCTGAGCAGAGTCCAGCACATAGCTTAGACACTCCTTAAGTCCAGGGGCATGAGGTATGGCGTGGGACTAAAGTGGTGGGTGGGAATTGGAGGAAATTGCAATGGGCATTCTGTACACAGAAAAGGAGGTGGAATTCATTGGATAAACGATATCCTGTGAATTATTTGCTTAGCTCCAGTCATTACGGCCCCCTCCCCAGAATCAGCAGGGAGATAGCAAACCCACTTGCCAGCTTGGCTGAGATCAGCAAACATTTCCCCCCAATTTTCCAGTCTAAGAGCTAATGCCGAGAATTAAGTTGGGATCAAACAAGAGAGGAGAAAGAACAGGACAAAAGAAAACCCTGGTCTCCCATGTGCTTCGCTCGCGCCTAATCCGCCTGTAATTGTGATGTGCCATGGTCCTACAAATGTTCAAGATGTGTTTTGCGGCAATTCAGGGCTCTTCGCTAATTTCCTCTCCAGGTCGCTCTGTTCCACCAGATATTCCATCCTTTGGAATATTGCACTCATAAGCCTCGAGAGAGACATCAGCCACCATTGTAAAGCCACGCAGTTCCACTGAAGTTAATGGAACTATGCCCATTTATACCAGCTGAGGATCTCGCTCGTTATTTCTTGGAATTCCAACCCAGCCCTGTGACTGAGAAGTGCTACCATTCGGTTGCCCGTGTACAAAGAGCCAGTTCTTTAAGAGAGCAGCCCCCTTTGTTTTCCCTTTTCCTTCGGCTGCCTTCATCTCACCCATCTGGATACAGGACGCCTCCCTAATAATTAGCCACTCGGCCTTCACCTCCTCTGCAGACTGCTGTAATGCCCACAAGCCCATGATGGAGAGATGGCAGGGGCCAGCTAGCGGGGTGATAAACAGCTGGAGATGGACTCAGAGAGCGAGGGAAAGTCCCTGGGAGGAAAGCGAGAGAAGCTGTCATGTGCCACTGAGCTACAGTCACCAGGGCTAATTGAGCCTTCAGGCCCCCACGTTCCTTCCAGACAAAGGAATCTGGGTAAGATTAATGAACAGAACTGATGATTTTTTCCCCCATAGCAATGTCTGAGCTGAGCAGCAGAATTAGATCAACGTGGGGAAAGATAAGTCGTAATGGCCCTTTAATAAGGCAGCTGGGAACTGTAAATCCAACTCAGCGGGGCAGTGGCCTCCGTCCTGTCCTTAGTGGACTAGAATTTACAGTAACACCCACACACCACTATTGGCACCAGCTGGCTCCTTTGCTGGAGAGATGCCAAGAGCCGACAGGGTTCTGAAGACTGAATCCCTCTCCCCACTCTCGAAGGGGTCCCCACTAGGAGAAGGTCCAACATAGGTTTATAGGGCTGCATGGGAGAGGTCTGTGTGGCCACTGTCCATGCAGCACACAGAAGACTTCAGTTTCCAGAGCTCTCGGTCTGTCCCCTTTCAGGTACACAGCTTAGCCCTGAAATATCTGAATCCGATTTTCAGCCCCGGTAACCATCGCTCAGCACCAGAGGGGAGTTTGATTTTCGCAGGGATCCTATTACCATTTCTCTTCAAACTGTCCCCTCTGAGGAGGGGTAACGGAACAGAGGGGGTTATGGGCCCTCCAATTTTTACCGGCCGTAAGGGCGAGCGACGGGGGGAGGGAGCAGAGAGGAGTGAGCAGGAGATGGGATCTTGGGGGAAGGGGTGGCATGAGGGTGGGGCCTCGGGGGTGATGCGGTGCTTGGGGCGGGGCCACTGTTCAAGGTCCTGTGCGTCCCCCCCCCACACCTATAGGGCACTTCCGCCACTCCTGCCTCTGAGCCCCATTTTCTGCCACTGCACAGAAAACAACCTGAGGACATGAGTATGGGGGTTTAAAAATAAAGGTGAAGGGGTTGGGGAATATTTTACGTAGGACTATAGGCATTGCCACAGAGGATCAGGCCCATGGCCCATTTCATCCAGCATCCTCTCTCCAATAGTAGCCAGCACCTGATACTTCAGAGGAAGTTGCAAGAACCCCCCACAATAGAAAGATGTGGAGAAAAACTGCCCCCCATGAAGAGCTCATCCTCATCCCTAGCAGCTTTGTTTTCCGCGGTGGAGCAAAGTTTGCCTGGGATGAGACAGAACCTGTTTGGATGCTGTAAAGCTAGCAGCCATTGTCTATCCAGTCTAAGAGATCAGCGAGGAAAGCGGGCTGGCTGGCTGTGCATCTACAAACCTGGATGACTAAACCCAACAGCTGCTTCAGCAGCAGCTCTCTGGCTGAACGGCAAGCAGCCTGGCACGCAATTGGTTGAGGATGAGTTTACCTGAAGCTGCTGTTATTATGCAAGTCAGGCAGTTTTCAAGACAATTAGGCATCTCTTATGATGCACTGAATTGCAGGTGGCTATGTGGATGCAGCTGGAGCTACAGGCAGAGTCATTCTCAAGGCATCATGATCTGGTGGTTAGAGCAAGGGACTGGGAAGTCAGAGCTGTTGGGATCCAGTTCTGGATCGGACTGTGACTTGTGGGGCAACTTTGGGGGAGACACACAACCTCTTTGTGCCTCAGCTGCCCCATCTGTACAATGGGCGTGATTGCTACTTCCCATGGGGGTCATGAGAACAATAGCCAGTATAAAGTCCTATGCATGTGGCATTATTTATTATCAATATTCTCCAAGAACTGGGCTCTCTGCATAAAAGAGAGCCAATCCAGTTGAGAAAATCACAACAAACTGGCCTCACCGGAGCGTCATCAATGGGACTGACACAAGCACCAGCCCCACAGAGAGGGATCTGACTGGAATTCAAAGCTTATGCGTCAGAGGAATCTAAAGTCCAAGCAAGTAGCTGCTCTAGGCACCAATCAGCTTCAAGTGCTGATTGCTCATGGCTTCTGGAGACTGTCTGGCTTCCTGGAAGGAGCATGGACCTGGGCTCCTCCAGACCTATCTCCTCATCAGAGTTACTGTTTCAGGTAACGAAGAAGCAGGGGAATTGATTTGAAGCCTAATGAATAATCAGCCACCATCAATAATTGTAATCACTAATCTGGTGCAATTATGGGCAATTATAATAAATGCAATTTCCTCCCGAGCTGCTAACGAACTGCAGAAATATGAATTGACTTGAACTGTCTGCCTGTGATTTATACGGTTGCAAGATCAAGGACGCCATTATCCCGGCAAAGGCTCTTAAAGGGAGAGTGACTTTGGGGTGTTCCCTCCCTCTGCAGGGCTCTTCTCCTCCCCTGTCCTGATCCCGACAGGGGCAGCAAAACTACATATGCAGAATTCTGCAATCCTAGAAGCAATGTCTCATTCGGTGTGAGACACACCTCCCCCCCATCACAACTTGCCCACAAGTGTAAATGCAACTCCCAATTCAGTTCCGATTTCCATGACACAACATCTGGGAAGCAAGAGATTATTCGTGCTCAAAGAGGTTGTGGGTGCCTAGTGGGATGCACTGGCTCTGTGTTGGTGCATGTGCAGACATTATGACTGACATGCTGCCATCTATTGGCTGACCCAACACAACACTTATACCATCTGCAGCTATAGTTCTATAGCTCAATTAGACCCTTTTAAACCAGCTAGGTCCAGATAGCTTGCATCAAAGAGCTTTAAAAGGGATGGCTGAGGAACTCGCTGGACTTTTAATTGTTGATTTTCAATAAGTTTTGGAGTGCGGGGGAAGTTCCAGAAGACTGGAAGAAAGCTAATTAAAAGGCGAAAACAGGATGACTTGGGTAATTATAGGCCTGTCAGCCTGACATCAGTCTTGGGCAAGATAATGGAGTGGCTGATTCGGGATTCAATTAATAAAGGAGGGTAATGTAATTAATGTACATCAACAAGGGTTTATGGAAAAACAGATCAGTCAAACTAACTTGATACTTTTTTGGATGAGATTACCAGTTTGGGTGATAAAAGTACTAGTGATTCTTGGCCCTGTGCCATTAAACATTTTTATCAGTGACCTGGAAGAACACTTGAAATCATCCCCGATAAAGCTGGCAGATGACAAAATTTGGGAAAGTGGTAAATAATGACGAGGAAAGGTCACTGATTCAGAGAGATCTGGATTGCTTGGTAAACTGGGCACAAGCAAGCAGTGTGTGTTTTTATCTATATGGCTAAAAGTAAATGTATACATCTAGATACAAAGAAGGTAGGCCGTGCTCACAGGATGGTGGAGTCTATCTTGGGGAGCAGTGACTGGAAAAGATTTGGAGGTCATGGTGGATAATCAGCCGAACATGAGCTCCCAGTGCAACACTCTGGCCAAAAGCATTAAAGCCATCCTGGGATGCACAAACAGGGGAATCTGGAGAAGGGGTAGAGAGGTTATTTAACCTCTGTATTTGGCACTGGTGGGACCATTCTGTGTCCAGTTCTGGTGTCTACAATTCAAGAAGGATGCTGATAAATTGGAAAGCGTTCACAGAAGAGCCACTAGAATGATTAAAGAATTAGAAAACAAGCCTTATAGTGATAAACTCAAGGAGTTCAATCTATTTAGTTTAACAAACTGAGAAGATTAGGGATGACTCCATTACAGTCTATAAGTATGTAGCTGAGCAACAAATATTTAATAAAGGGCTCTTCAGTCTAGCAGAGAAAGATATACCACAAGCCAGTGGCTAGAAGTTGGAGTTAGACATATTCAGACTGGAGATAAGGATTTTTCACAGAGAGGTAATTAACCACTGGAACAATCTAACAAGGGTCATGGTAGATTATCCATCGCTAACGATTTTTAAATCAAGATTCAATGTCTTTCTGAAAGATATGCGATAGGAATTATATTTGGGGATGTAGTGGCAGAGGGGTGGAAGAAACAGAGTTCTAATCGCATCTCCTTTGTGTGGTTATGGCCCAATTTTTATTTTTTTTTAAAGTGTCCACTAACTTTGGGTACCCAATTTGAGACACTATGAGCATGCTTTTTCAGAGGTGATGTGGGGGCAGGAAACTGTTCCTGTCCCGCTGAAAATTTTTGAGACTTCTAAAATATTTCTCATCCCTAATGAAGAGAAAGCGTTGAGATCTTAAATTTTTTTCACAACTGAAAATCCAGTTGGTTTGGGTCACTCAAAATGTTTTGTTTCAATTTTGATCACTTAGCTATAATTAGCTTCAATTTTCAATGGAAAGTCATTTTGAACTAGAACACTTCAAGTTAGGAAATTTGTCTAAACCAGTGGTCCCCAATGTGGTGCCCGCGGGTGCCATGGCGCCTGCCGGGGCATTTATGTGCGCCCGCCTAGTGCCCAGCAGGGGAGAGAAGCCGCGGCCCCGCGCCTGATGGGGACAGAGAACTCAGGCTGCGGGCGCAGTGTTCTCTGTCCTCGGTAGGCGCGGGGCACGCCTAGTGCCCAGCAGGGGAGAGAAGCCGGGGCCCCGCGCCTGCTGGGGACAGAGAACTCCGGGGCTGCAGGCGCCGGTGTTCTCTGTCCTCGCGGCTTCTCTCCGGCTTCTCTCTTCTCTCTGGATTCATATATTATGTAATATTCAATATTTTTTTCGTATTATTTAATGTACAAATACAAAATAAGCCTTGAAAAATTGTTGGCGCCCGCCACACTCTTCTGAAAACATGAATGTGCTACTGGCCACAAAAAGGTTGGGGACCACTGGTCTAAACCAACCCTTTCCTGTGAATAGTTTCAGTTTCAGCGACTTGACATGTTCCAATGGGGAAAAAAAATTACTCAAACAATTCCTGAGTAGCTCAAATGACCACCCATAACTAGTCAGTTCTCAGAACCTCTGACAAATCATTCTCTAGGGACCTCAGCCAAACGAGTGGCTACTTCGCAAAAAATGAGCTTGTGCCTTTGTGTGTGTGTTCAACCATTCCCGCAAATTAAAAAATCCAGTTTTGTCTTTTTGTCAAATAAATAAATACATGAAAAAATATTCAGGGGAAATTAACTCCGCCCCACCCCCAATCCACAGAAAATTTCATTGGCCTTTTTTGACCAGCTCTGCTCCATATTGACCACCTCAACAGACAGCCCCTGGAGTCTAAACTGCCTTCGGGCCCTGTGATGAATTGTGATGAGCTACATCTGTACAGCTTATGAATTCTGATTGCGATTGTGAAGGTGTATTATGAAAAACTGCTGTGTGCCTAAATGTATGTGGGAGACAAGGTGGGTGAGGTAATATCTTTTATTGGATCAACTTCTATTGGTGACAGAGACAAGCTTTCAAGCTTCTTAAGATTTCTGTGTACGCTCAAAATCTTGTCTCGCCCACCTCCTTGTCTCTCTAATATTACGTCTACAACAACACTGCAAACATATATGTATGTGGATCCACCATTGCTGACAGATCCTGTAGCAGCTATGAATCAGACAGGGACAATGGGAAATATTTAAGATTAACGACGGTACTTAAGTCTCACAAATGTTTATGCTAAAGAAGCAGCTGCATCCTTAGACAAACCATTTTAGTTGACTCCTCTGAAGGGAGAGGGAAAGGTAGGAGAGGTGGAAATGTACCAGGAGAACAACAAAAGAGACCAGGCGATCAGAAGGTGTGTGTACACAAACATGCACACACACACAAAAGGGGTCAGACAGGAAAAGGAAGGTTGGTCAGGAGAAAGCAGGTCACAGAAACTGGATAAGGAGCTCCATTTGGGAAAGAGACCAGCTAGCATGCAATACCTGCACAAGGAGGGCACACCCTGTCTGCCTGCCTTCCCAGACATGGATGATCCCTAAAGACTCCCAAGGGAAGGATCAGATAGAAAGGGACATACCTGTAATATTTATTGTGTTGTATGAGCTCTCCTCTCCTGTGCTTTACATGATTAAGTATAAAAGAGCATAAAGGTGTTAGACTGTGCAAAGCATATATGTGTTGTCTGCTTTACAATTGCTGCGTGCCCTGAGAGAGTTAAACGGTAAACCAGAAGATGCACACCTTTGGGGTGGAGGTCTGGGAAAGGGGTGCATTTAAGTACCCGGGGGAATTTCAGGGGTCAGCGCTGATCAGGGGGCTATGGCAGGTGGGCTGAGGGCTACAGAAGGAACCAATGCTGCAGCCTGGTGAGGCAATAAAAGCCTAAATAAATCCAGGGAATCCAGAGCACAGAGGTTTGGATTCCCCTCACAGTAGTCCTAGTAAGTGGCCGCAAAGGGGCGCTCACTATGATCCATGAGAGACCCCTAAAGGAGCTTCCAAGTCATGGTGGAGACCCCAAGCAGTAGCTGGCATAGGGAAACAAGCACCGTTATCTGTGCTGTACTGTAGTGTTGTGGGAATTAACATTCAACATTGGTCTCCAAAGCTGTCAATCAACACCTTTCACCAAAGCTAAATCCACACAAGGGAAGAGCCAGCAGCAGCGATGGCGGCTGAGCATTGGGTAAACCTTGTCACGTTAGTGATTATATTGATTTGAAATTCACTAGACAAAAGTGTGTGGTGCATCTGGTGACAGGGTGAGTTGGAAAAGGGCAGGTCTGAGACACTGCTATAAACAGCCTCTTGCTGTCAAGATACGATCGGCTAATGACAGCCTTCGTCTGGAATTAGGCCAGCGACTACTAAGCACTCAGATGAATCCTTACCTATTCAAATTGCTGCCCAGACATTAATTTACCTTTACAACCTCCCCTCCCCCATTCCCATGTG
The DNA here is from genome assembly GCA_003942145.1 of Platysternon megacephalum. NCBI lineage: Eukaryota > Metazoa > Chordata > Testudines > Platysternidae > Platysternon > Platysternon megacephalum. The sequence continues at coordinate 5,861,099 of QXTE01000097.1, read as the reverse complement.
AGGCAGATCCATATCGTTATCTCCATTTTGCAGACAGGGAGGCAGGGGAAAGTTACACAACTCGCTCAAGGGCCAACAGCAAGTCAGTAGCATGGCTGGGATTACAACATGCTTCTGACTCAAACCAGCATGGAGCAATGGAGAGGGGACTAGACCGAGCCTCAGGCTTCTATTCCCAGTGCTTCCACTGACCTCCTTTGGGACGTTGGGCAAGTCACTTCACTGCGTCCTGCCTCGGTTTCCCCTCCCACCCTCTGTCTGTCATGTCTACTTCGACTGTAAGATTTTCAGCATAGGTACTTCCTCTGTGTGACTGTGCTGTGTCTAGCACAGTGGGACCCCGATCGCAGTTGGGAGGGGCCCTAAACAATTCTGAAAGCAACAGCAGCAGCAAACCTGTGCTCATTGCCCACTGGAACACAGAACCTGAAAGATTTTCCTGCATTCATGAAATTCCCCTGAAAGTTCTAATTATGAAGGCCTAGCCTCCTTTTTCTGACGGTTCAACTCCTTCCCCCAAATGCCTCTCTCGTTGGCCTTTGGCCTTCATCCTCCAAATCCATGGATCCTCTAACGGAGATCAAAATGCCACACTCCCCCTTCACACACTTCTTGTGCTTTGGGATTCTGCCTTTTTTTTTTTTTTTTTTTTTACACTCAGGTAAGGATTTAAAGATTCATCAGAAAACTATGGAGAAAATACGTCTGCAAAAAAATTCACAGATTCTTCTTAATTACCCGGCAACAAATGACGCCAGTGCCCTAAAGATACATAAATAATACATGCACATGCATAGGGATAAAACCTCATATCCCCAGCTTTAATGTTTCCAATGGCAAAACATCCTCAAACCCCCTTCTCTCCTCCGTCCTACCCTGGCACAAAACGAGCAATAAATATGGAAATCTGAAAATCCAGAGAAAATAGTGACTCCTCGGTCTCTCGCCAACAAAGTACACAGCAGCTTCGTAAGGAAATGAGCAAGTTTGTCCCTTCACTGCACTTGCATGAATTCCTTACGGTTTCGTGTTATTGCTGGCCCATCAAAGTGACAGGTGTCTTTCTTCCACTGACAGCACAGCCCGCTGTTTACAGGCCATCAGGCAGCCAGTCTCCCAGTGACTGCTCCCCTGCCAGCAACCCAATTGAAGAGCTACAGTTCTCTTTACCAAAGCTGCTAAAAACCTACTTATATTCATCTCAGGTTAAATCTACATGGAAAATAGGGATACAACAGGGAGAGGGGGGCGAGAGGGAATGATATTGCAGTTGGATGTACCAGAATCCTCTATTAAAGGAAAGAGGCAAATAGTTTTCAATTTTGTACAAGCGTAACCTATAATTAGCCTGTGGTTTCCAGGCTCATTCCAATCCTCTGTCTTTCAGGAAGTGGCCAGGGGGTTGGGTTTTTAAGCTCTCACTTGTGCTGTACGTGTCCCAGGAAGGATTAGTGTAAATAAGATCTCTGCATGATGCTGGTTCAGGGGTATCCATGGTATTGCCATTACAAATCAGACCAGCCATTCATCTAGTTCAGAACTTTGTCTCCAACAGCACTGGTCGCTTCAGATGAAGCCCCTTAGTGAACAATTACAGGAGAACCTGTCCATAGGGGATAACCTGTCCTCGGCTAGCCCCTGTCCGTTGTTGTTTATTCGTACTCTCTTAGCACCTACATGTCCCATTGTGCTAGATGCTTTCCCTAAGGCCTCCATGATGTTCATCATCACTAGGGCTGGTTGAAAATTTTCCAGCAAACGTTTTTTGTTTTTTTAATGGAAAAGGTTTGTGTGGGTTTTTTCTGACTAAATGAAATTTTTTATGCAAAAAACGTTGATTTTTTTAGTTGTTGTTGTTGTTGAACCACCAAAGCACATGAAAAGCAAAACATTTCAGCTCTCAAAAGCAGTGGCAGTGCCTCATGCCCCTGTTTCGGCTGGGCTCCTCCCAAGCCAGATTTTGTCTTGCATGACGTCCACGATGCACCTCCTCCCTTGTTAGAAGGAAGAGAGCCTGAAACGTAAGCCTTTGTATCAGAGGCCTGGTATGAGGCCTGAGGCCTGAACTACAGTAGTGGTCAAAACTTTGCCGATATGAAGCAAAGTCAGGCTGTGAGCTAGAGGAAGGCCCTGCTCACAGAATCTGGCAAGAACAGGGCTGAAACACATTCCTATGTAGTGCTAGGCATAAGAATATACACGCAAACACATTCCAGAAAGGTGATACCAGAACACCTCAATACCAAACACATTCCTCAAAGATCACAGGAACACACTGGCCCATGCTGAAGATAAGGTCAGGATGACAGCATGATGGATAGAGACCTTTTGATTGAACCAACATGTACAAGGCAATGGGTGGCACCCAAATACATCAGAGGGTGGCACCTTGATACGTCAGAGGGGCAATACGAAACTTGTATAAAGATGTATCTCAGAGGGAGTGTCTTTGGCTGGTCTAGGGGATAATGGGAACTCCCGCCATTAACTAAGCTAGTCCATTGCAACAGCATACATGTGTTAGTGTACCTGTAACCACTGAGCTAGGACATTAGGAGTGTGCTTCATTGACAATAAACCTGACCAAGTTCCTTCACTATGAATCGAGTCTGTGGATTTATTGGGCCATTCAATTGGACCTGCTGTACAGGCTATCTGGCCAGAGTCAGTACAGCACAGAGAAAGAACACACACACCCCCGGCCAAACATCTGACCACACCTTTCACCAAAAGGGGAAACCATGGAGCATCATGGGTGATGTAGTCCNTTCAGAATCAAAATATTTCAGTTTTTGATTTTTTGCCAAAAACTCACAAAATTTCCACAGGGAGGAAAAAAAAATATCCAACCAACTCTACTCAATCTCCAGAGTCCTCCAAAGAGACCTCTACCTAGACCACACAATGTATTCCTGCCCTTCCTTTCAGCCCTTCATCTCCTGGGTCGGAAAGCTCAGCCATCACCTTGTAAAAATGCCAGGTTGGTTTTTTTTAAGTTTCTTCTCTTCTGTTGTTTTTCTTTCTCCTTCCTGGATCTTAGTCCCGTCTTTGGAAAGCTGATGTTCATGAGCTGGGAAAGACCCTGGGGCCTGATCTCCTTACATTAGTGATTCTTTTTTATGCACATTAGCCCCAGCAATGTCAATGGACTATGCATCTGAGTAGGGACTACTAGAATGACTATAAGCTACAGGATAGTTCCCTTTGGTAAAACTATGATGCACCAAGGTAGTGATCTGGCCCCCATCATTGTGGGATCTGACCTCCTCACAATCTTTAACGTATTCACGCTCACATCACCCCTATGAATTAGAGACATGCTGTTATCCCCATCTGTAAAATGTAGAACCCAGGCCCAAAGGGCCAGATTTTCAAGGGTATTTAGACACCTAAAACTGCAGATAGGCACCTAGTAGGATTCTCAAAAGCAAGGTAGATGCCTACGTCCCACTGAAATCAACAGGACTTATGGCATGTCTATCCACTAGCCAGCACAAATTACATTGTGTAAAGCTGCTGTAGTTAGTATATCGCTTGTGGGCGTATGTGCACCCAGAGTGCTTGTTTCGACACACAGTGCCGTGCACCCTGGGTAGGAGTTCCAGAGTGCACCTTGCCACCGTCCAGCACACTTTCTTTTGGAAAGTTTTGGCAATGCATGATGGGGCAGAAATGAGTTGTGCAGGGGTAACTGGGACTGCAGGGTCACGTTCCCATCATACAACTTTCTCCAGGCCATAATGCCTTCTCTACCCCATAATTTTTCACACGTGTTTTAAAAATCACACAAACCTGCTCAGGACCTGTCACTGCCTCGTTATGCAGCAATGTGACTCTCAGTAATGTACAGGACAAAATAGATGGATTTTCAGCAATGGGATTCCCAAACTGCGGTGGAGCAATAGATGGCATGCATATCCCTATTTTGGCACCAGACCACCTTGCCACAGAGGACATCAACCAACAGGGCTACTTTTTCATGGTTATGCAAGCGTTGGTCAATCGGGGATGCTTCACCGACATCAGTGTTGGCTGGTTTGGGAAGGTGCATGACACTTGCATTTGTTCAGAAAGCTACAAGCAGGGACTTTCTCTTTCTTGACTGGCAGATTACCAGCCTACACCTTATTTCCCTGGCTCACGGAGCCGTACACCGGCCACCTTGACAGCACCAAGGAGAGATTCAACTACCAGCTTAGCACATGCAGAAGGACAGCTGAATGTGCTTCCAGTCGACTGAAGGGACAAGGCGGTGTTTACTCACCAGACTGGACCTCAGTGAGAAAAATATCCCAATGGTAATAGCTGCCTGCTGTGTCCCACATAATATCTGTGAAGCAAAGGGGGAAAAGTTGCCGTCGGGGTAGAAGGCTGAGGTGGAGCAGCTGTCTGCTGAGTTTGAGCAGCGAAACACAAGGGCTATTAGAAGAGCTCAGTGTGGAGCTGTGCGGCTCAGGGAGGCTTTGAAAGAGCACTTTAAGAGCAAGCCACATTAATGCACTATATTCGACCCAACCCTGCAGTTTGGGGGCTATTACGAATTTTGCCATGCTTAGTGAATATCTATGAATATAACACTGACAAGGCACCTATTAATTTGGCGGTGCTGTACGTTTATGGTTATTACACTGTGTTTGTTACTGATCTTGTGAGTTGTATCAAAGTGTGCAATCACAAGTCAGCAGGTGCTTCCAGTACCACAAGCCATTCGGCAGCATATGTTGGGAGCTAATAAAGATTAATTCTTTCCCAAACAATAGAGTTTTATTGAACGACAAAAAACACTTTAAAATATGTGTGCAAGTTAAAAGCAAATACATTCAACTCTTAATAAATGTATGGACCAGAGCTTAAAGAAAAAGAAAGAACATTCATGTCCATTTTAGCTACACATACATCAGCCATGGCTTTCACATGTTAATCCATGTGAAGGTGTGGTGGTTCATAATGTCCCCCTGTGTGGAGTGGTAGGGATAAGGATAATGCCCCTGATGCCCCAATGTTGATGGGAGATGCAGTCAGTTGCTATATTGGAGTTCTCCAGGGACTGCAAAAGGAGACTGATAAACCTCTAGATCCACAAGAGTCTGCAACATCTGTGTTTGCCACCAGAGAAGCCCCATTAAGTCTTGGTGAGAGACCAGTTTAAGTGTAGACACATGCACAACGAGGTCAATGCAAGGCAGCTTACGTTGACTTAACTTTGTAGTGCAGACCAGGCCTTAGGCACCTAACTATCTTAGATGCTTTTGAATATCACACTAGGCACTATCTGCATCTTTAGGCACTTAAAAACATAAGAATGGCCATGCTGAGTCAGACCAATGGTCCATCTAGCCCACTATCCTATCTTCTGACAGAAGCCAATGCCAGGTGCCCCAGAGGGAATTAACAGAACAGGGTAATTCACTGAGTGATCCACCCCCTGTCGTCCAGTCCCAGCTTCTGGCAGTTAGAGGTTTCGGGACACCCAGAGCATGGGGCTGCATCCCTGACCATCACTCTAATAGCCATTGATGGACCCATCCTCCATGAACTTATCTAATTATTTTTTGAACCCATTTATAGTTTTGCCCTTCACAACATCCTGAGGCAATAAGTTCCACAGGTTGATTGTGCATCACGTGAAGAAGTACTTCCTTTTGTTTGTATTAAACCTACTGCCAGTTAATTTAATTGGGTGACCCCTGGTTCTTGTGTTATGTGAAGAGGTAAACAACGCTTCCCTATTCACTTTCTCCGCACCATTCATGATTTCATAGACCTCTATCATAGCCCCCTTTAGCTGTATCTTTTCTAAGATGAACAGTCCCAGTCTTTTTAATTTCTCCTCATATGGACGCTGTTCCATACCACTAATCATTTTTGTTGCCCTTCACTGTACTTTTTCTCATTCTAATACATTTTTTTAGAGATGGGGTGACCAGAACTGCACACAGCGTTCAAGTTATGGGCGTCCCATGAATTTATATAGAGGCAATATGATTTTTTTCTGGCTTATTATCTATCCCCTTCCTAATGGTTCCTAACATTCTGTCAGTTTTTGGAAGGCAGCTGCACACTGAGCAGGTGTTTTCAGAGAACTGTCCATGTCGACTCCAAGATCTCTTTCTGGCGTGGTCACAGCTAATTTAGACCCCATCGTTTCGTACGTATCGTTGAGATTAGGTTTTCTAGTTTCTATACCTTTGAAAATCTGGCCCAGAGAACCAGAGGTTATATCTACACTCCAGTCAGAGGTGTGACTGCTGCACGTGTAGAGCTAGCTTAGATCTGGTCAGCTCGAATAACGATAGCAGTGAAGTGGCTGCAGCCCATCTGTGACACTGGGTATGTACTGGAGAGGGTAGCCCATGCTGCCGTGGCTTCGCAGCGATTGTTATTGGAGCTAGCTAGATCACAGCCGGCTCAGGTACCCATGCTGCAGTCACACCTCTGGTTGCTGTGTAGACAGACCCTGAGTGACTTGCCCAAGGTAACTTAGAAGTCTGGCGGAGCAGGGAAGTGAACCTGAGTCGAAGTCTAGCATCCTAATCACTGGATCTGCCTTCCTCTCTCTGTACAGGGCTAGTGCTTTCTGAACAGAGCACGGAGCAGTGGTGCACACAATTTCTCATGCAAAGGAACATCATTAGTTCCAGAAGTGCACGGGACCCTCCAAGAGCTCTGCACTGCCGAGCTGTGTGCATAACTCTGGGATTCCTCTGTTACTCATTCAACCTAACAAACGTTCACTAAGGTTACCCCTGCACTACGGGGACCGCACTAGCCTGTAGCTACACTGGTGTAGCCTCCTAGTGTAGACACAGACTACACCAGCAGGACTGTTTCTGTTGGGGATCTATCTCCACGAGGAACGCTGCCCTGTGCCATTGTAACACTGTAGTGTAGACATTTACTGCAGCGATGGAAGGGGTTCTTCTGATGCCACTTCTCCAAGGGGTGGTAGCTAGGTCAGTGGAGGAATTCTAAGGTCGGCTTAATTACGTCGCACAGGGTGTGGATGTTTTCACAGCCCTGAGCAATGCAGTTAAGGCAATCTAGCTTTGTAGTAGAAACCAGCCCTTTCAGTGTAGGAACCCCATCTCCGCAAACAACATCAGCTTATGCCCCCAGAACCACTCCTCTGCTGACATGGCTGCGTCTAAACTGGGGGTTTTGTCAGCAAAGCAATGTCGGTCAGGGGCGTGGTCTTTGCACACTCCTGACCTATGTAGCTATGTCAATATAACTTTTAAGCATAGACCAAGCCCAAGATCAGGGAGGAGATGAGGCCTTTGCAATCGCCCAATCATCTTCACCCTCTTCCTCATTACCGTACGTGCCCCTCCCTTATCAGCATTATCATTTCCCCTGTGTAGACAGACTCTAAAACATCCTCTTCTCCTCTTCATTTAAACAACAGCCTTTGTAATCACGAAGCAGCTTACTTTTAATCACACTGAGACCAAATTGTTATTTACACTGGAGATCTTGCCTTTTTCTCCCCAAATCTCCTTTAATTCCTCGCAGATATTAATTATTCTGTGGCTCGCTCTACCTATAGCTCTGAAATCTCAATCTGCCTTTTGGAAATTGCCTTCGGCCAAATCCTCAGCTCGTGTAAAAAATGATGTAGCTCCATTAAAGGTTGTGAAGCTACACCAATTTACACCAGGCGAGGACCTGGTCCGCTGGATTCCACAGTTGAGATTTTCACAAATGCCCATGGAAGTTGCATGCCCATAGGATTTAGGGATAACATTTCCCAAAAGCACATAAGTGATTTAGGAGCCTAAGGCTGTGTCTACACTACAGGCGCTACAGTGGCACAGTTTCCTACAGAGACAGGAGGGGTTTGTCCATCGATGTAGTGAGTCCACCTCTTTGAGAGCCAGTACCTAGGTCCATGGAAGAATTCTTCCATCAACCTAGAGGCAACTACACTGGGAGTTAGGTCGGCTTATTTACATGGATCAGGTGGGTGAATTTCACCCCTGAGTGAAATAGCTGGGTTGACCTAAATTTTAAGTGTAGGCCTGGCCTAAGTCTCATTTTCAGAAGGGATTTAGGCACTTCAGAGCAGAAGTCCTATTGCCTTTCAATGACACTTAGTCTCCTAAGTGCCTACAGGTCACATTTTTAAAGGTATTTAGGTGCCTAAACGCCAATTAAATACCTTTCAAATCTGGCCCAAAGTCCCGTTTGAAAATTGGGTTTAGGCTCCTCAGACACTTAGGTGCCTAACTCCCTTCACATTTGGCCTTTAAACCTTACAAGCAGGGTAACGTGGCCATATCTCCTGCTCATTCTCTCCTTTGTTTTTCAGTGCATAGGAATGATAACAAGCGAGGCTGTTAGAATCATAGAATCATAGACTTTAAGGTCAGAAGGGACCATTAGGGTCACCTAGTCCGACCTCCTGCACAACGCAGGCCACAGAATCTCACCCACCCACACTCCTGTAACAAACCCCTAACCTATGTCTGAGCTATTGAAGTCCTCAAATCTTTGTTTAAAGACTTCAAGGTGCAGAGAATCCTCCAGCAAGTGACCTGTGCCCCACGCTGCAGAGGAAGGCGAAAAACCCCCAGGGCCTCTGCCAATCTGTCCTGGAGGAAAATGCCTTCCTGACCCCAAATATGGCGATCAGCTAAACCCTGAGCATGTGGGCAGGACTCACCAGCCAGACACCCAGAAAAGAATTCTCTGTAGTAACTCAGATCCCACCCCAGCTAACATCCCATCACAGATTATTGGGCATATTTACCGCTAATAGTCAAAGATCAATTAATTGCCAAAATTAGGCTATCCCATCATACCATCCCTTCCATAAACTTATCAAGCTTAGTCTTGAAGCCAGATATGTCTTTTGCCCCCTATGGTCCCCTTGGAAGGCTGTTCCAGAACTTCACTCCCCTGATGGTTAGAAACCTTCGTCTAATTTCAAGTCTAAACTTCCTGATGGCCAGTTTATATCCATTTGTTCTTGTGTCCACATTGGTACTGAGCTTAAATAATTCCTCTCCCTCCCTGGTATTTATCCCTATGATATATTTATAGAGAGCAATTATATCTCCCCTCAGCCTTCTTTTGGTTAGGCTAAACAAGCCAAGCTCTTTGAGTCTCCTTTAATAAGTCAGGTTTTCCATTCCTCGGATCATCCTAGTAGCCTTTCTCTGTACCTGTTCCAGTTTGAATTCATCCTTCTTAAACATGGGAGACCAGAACTGCACACAATATTCCAGATGAGGTCTCACTAGTGCCTTGTATAATGGTACTAACACCTCCTTCTCTACTGGAAATACCTCGACTTATGCATCCCAAGACCGCATTAGCTTTTTTCACGGCCATATCACATTGGCGACTCATAGTCATCCTGTGATCAACCAATACTCTGAGGTCCTTCTCCTCCTCTGTTACTTCCAATTGATGCGTTCCCAGCTTATAACAAAAATTCTTGTTATTAATCCCTAAATGCATGATCTTGCACTTTTCACTATTAAATTTCATCCTATTACTTTTACTCCAATTTGCAAGGTCATCCAGATCTTCCTGTATGATATCCCGGTCCTTCTCTGTATTGGCAATACCTCCCAGCTTTGTGTCATCCGCAAACTTTATTAGCATATTCCCACTTTTTGTGCCAAGGTCAGTAATAAAAAGATTAAATAGGATTGGTCCCAAAACCGATCCCTGAGGAACTCCACCAGTAACTTCCCTCCAGCCTGACAGTTCACCTTTCAGTACAACCCGTTGTAGTCTCCCCTTTAACCAGTTCCTTATCCACCTTTCAATTTTCATATTGATCCCCATCTTTTCCAATGTAGCTAATAATTCCCCATGTGGAACCATATCAAATGCCTTACTGAAAGCGAGGTAAATTAGATCCACTGCGTTTCCTTTGTTAGGATTTATCGGGGCCGTTTCGCAGCCTTTTCATGTGTATTCGGTGCTGCGAGATATAAATCGAATTTGGGGCTCTCTCAATAAGGAGGCGTTAGTGGCTCAGACAAGCATAATGGGTTTCTATTACAACTGTGTACGGGAGCCAGGATTTACATCATGCTTCATTGTTTTATATTGGTTTTCAGGTTTTATTACAGATTTACAAAAAAAAAAAACACAAGAGAAACTCGTCACAGTGGGTTGTGGCATTTTTGTGGCTGATTTCAACCTTTGCGATAGGAAGGGAATTTGAAAAGCCAGAATGAAAACATTTCCCCCCACCCCAGTCCAAAGAGGTTCAATGGCAGACCTAACCCTTAGCAAATTGATTTCTAGCAACGAAAGAGAGACCACAAAGCATTAGTGCTCCTTAATAATTCATAATTCCTTAAGCGTGGAAATCCAGTGCCTATAAACTACATTAAAATATACACCTCTACCCTGATATAATGCGACCCGATATAACACAAATTCGTGGTAAAGCAGTGCTCCGGGGGGTGGGGCTGCGCGCTCCGGCGGATCAAAGCAAGTTCGATAGAATGTGGTTTCACCTTAAGATTTTTTGGCTCCCGAGGACAGCGTTATATCAGGGTAGAGGTGTACTTTTGTCTTGGATTCTAAGCCCTGTGGGGCAGGGGGCTCTTTTTGCTCGGTTTGTACAGTTCCTAGCACAATGGGGACTTGGTACATGACTGCGGTGCCTAGGTGCTATTGCAATTAAAATACTACTACTAATAAACCCCAGCCCCATCTCTTTAGTTCGACGCTTTAGTTGAGATACAAAACTGTAGCCAGAACCAAACCTCACTGAGTCATATCACTGCCTAGCTGTTTTCCAGGACTCTTCATCCATAGATTTCAAGGCACTTTCAAAAGGAGGCTAGTATCATTAGCCCCCTTCTACAGAAGGGGAAACTGAGGCACAGGGAGTTGAAATGATTTGCCCAAGATGCCCATTGGCAGAACCCAGGTCTCCTGAGTCCCGGTCCAGTGCCTTACCCACTAGATTACATTTTGCCTCCTTTCCATCGACTCCAGTGGGCTTTGGATCCGCCCTCATAGGAGCTGTTGATTGCTCAGAGCTCCAGCTGAAGTCAGTAGGAGCTGCAAATGTTCAGCATTGCTGGCAGTCAAGCCCTTTCATTTACAGTGCTCTTCGGCACTTCCTGTGGCCTACCTGTGATGCTCCCCCTTTGAAGTACGCAACTGCACAGCCATTTGGAAACGCATCCCCTTAGGGCATACATTATTCACATGTAACGCCTGACCACCTATGATCTTTACAAAGCATGGGGCCGGAATTACTATGAACCTTCCGGCTAGCTAGGTGTTTTTATGCCTAGCATACGGTGATCAGACAGCAAGTGTGAAAAATCGGGACGGGGGTGGGGGTGGGGGGTAATAGGAGCCTATATAAGAAAAAGACCCAAAAATCGGGACTGTCCCTATAAAATCAGCATCTGGTCACCCTAGCCTAGCATCTGATAATGAGACATCCCCAGCAGGAGTGTTTGCAGCAGTGATGGGCAAGAGCAATACATTTTGGATCCCTTTGGCTACGTTCAGACCCGGGGCTCTGCTTCAGACCCATCTCTAGTTTTCAGAACCCCCTGAAAGAGTGGACACTGCTCAGATTGTTGCGCCGGGCATCAGAAGAAGAGATCTAGAGTGAGAGAGGGGGAGGAGCAGTAGTGGCAGAGCTGGGCATAGCCAGGCAATACGGGAAAGGAAAGAGGGGGAGACACCTGGTTAAACAAATGACAGAGAGAAATGACAGCGCAGGGGGAGGAACAGGCAGTAAAAGTGGATGAAGAGCAAGGATGTCTCTTCTCCTTCTTGCTGTTCACTGGCTGACTGTGGGAGGCTCACTGGACTGGAACCAGAGCTCATTGACAGTCCTGGCCAGTGCCTCCTTGTCAGCTCACTGCTTTGTCTCTTCCCTTCGCCGGTGCTTGCATTTCCCAGGGTTCCTCGCCGCAGCCCAGCTCGTTTCTGGGTTGCTGCCATCTTTTGGCTGCTGCTAAATCAGTTTGGCTTCTCACTTCACTTTCACAGCATCTGCCAGGCCCTTTCTCAGGAGCTCCAATTCACCAGGGATGGCAGGGCGGCAGGACTTATTATGCCAGGGGAGCACAGTCCGCTCCCTTCTTCCTCCGAAGCAGCTGTTACAGGGGAGCCTTTCGTCTCTCTCACAATCAGGAGCCAATTAAGCCCCTAGCCCCTTCAGCCAGGTTTGGCCGGCCCTTCTGTCCTCTGGTGCCCACTGTTTCAGTCATTTTCTCTGTGCAGATGGCAAGATACAATTCAGCTGATCTACTCCCCCGGGGCATCCACAGAGGAACTGCCAGACTAGATCTGACCAGTAGCCCATCTAGTCCAGTGTCCTCTCTCTGTCAGGGGCCAGTGCCAGCTGCTCTGGAGAAAAAGTGCAAAAAAATCCCCACCCTGGGAAAGTATAAACTAACCTGCTTATGGAGAAGTATCTTCCTAACTTCCATTTATCTAGTGGCTGGCTTATGCCCTGAAGCACAACGGGTTTATATTCTTTCTGAAGGCTACCTCTTACTGTGTGTATATACAGTGCCTGGCACAAAGGGGCCCAAATCTCAGCTGGTGCTGCCATAACACTATAACAACATCCTGCAGCTGAGGATGGCCTTGTTAGCCGTGTAAATCCATATAAATGTCCAATTCACAGATTCCAAGGCCAGAAGGGACCATTCTGATAATCTAGTCTGACCTTCTGTGTAACACAGGCCAGAGAACTTCCTAAAGATTATTCCTAGAGCAGATCTATTTCTCTGCGGCTCCTTCCAGTCTTGTCTGGGACTGCCTATCTAGCGACAATAGGTTCCACTGGTTACTTCGGGGCTTTTTTTCCCCTTAAATATTTCTTTTAGCAGTGTAAAACCTGTTGCATTACAATTTCACTGAATAGCCCCTTCTCCATGTATTATGTCCGAAGGCAAACAGAGAAGATAAATCAGACATCTCTAGGCTATTCATTATCTTCTTCAGACCTCAGCGGGGTCCCCATTAATTTCTCTCCTCTTTGAACTGAGCAGCCCCAATCTATTCAGCCTCCAAAGAGCCCTTTAAGAAACTTGTACTGTAGGAGCTGTGTTATGTTCACAGCATACACACAAAGAAGTTAGATACAAATATAACTAGTCTTCCGGGAAGGGTGCAATATTACAGTATTTTATTTCTTAGAATTCAGAAAAACACACAAGAATCTAAAAATACAGAGAGATAAAACAGGCTGCTCCCTAAGGCAGCAAGGCACAACTCACTCCACCTTGCTTTAAGCTGGCTCTTTGCTGACCGACTCTGATTGCACACTACAGAGCTCCTCTAGCCCACAATAGGACCAAAAACACCTCCCTGCCCACGCCACACACACACACTCTTAAAGCGATAGCTTGTAATTCCAAAGCAGTCATCGATACAACACACTCTGTACAGAACATTTAGGGGGAAATTTGAAAGAATTGGAAAAGTGGAGGGTTTGTTGTGTTTTGCTGCAGATTTGCAAAAACATGCAAGAGAGCGAAACGTCAGGGGTTTTCCTTGGAAAGACGAGCATGTGGAATGCAAAGCCCAAGAGAGTTAGAGAAGCTGGAGACAGATAACTACCTGCCCTCACTTCTAGAAGAAAGAAACAGAGCAAAGCTGCAGGTACTGCAGAATAAGTGTGGTCCACACTGTAGCTGGGAGGGGTCATTCCCTGCTCAGGGGGACCTACACACTAGCTCGGATTGAACTTGTGTGCTAAATAGAGCAGTGTGGCCACAGTGTCTCAGGCCAGCTACCCAACCCCCTGCGTACGTATGTGGGCAGCTAGGCCAAGCCGCCACTACACTGCTATTTTTAGGTGCTATCTTGATCCGAATTAGTGCACATATGTCTGCCCCAGTCGGGAATTACACCTCCCAGCTTCTGTGCAAACATACCCAACGTCTCTAGCCTTGTTCTAGGACAATCACACAGCTGCCTCCCAGATTTCCTTTACCCCTTGCAATCCCGGAGGACACGCGCTGCCATGTGCCCCACAAGTCAGCAGAGTAGTTTAATCTTTCCCTTCTCCCAGACCAATCCTTTTCCAATAGCGCCACAATTTGCTTTTCAACATACATCGGGGTGGGTTCCGAGGGCCCCTGGGGATGCACGGCCGGGGTCACAGTTCGAAGACGTGTGCTTCAAGACGCTGCAAGGAACGAGCGCACTCTGCTTTGCTCACCGAACATTAAATCCACCTCCAGAATCCCAGGGCGATATTAAGGTTTGGACTAATATGTATTTTTTTTTTTTAATTCAAATTCCTTCCATCCGGACACACAGCTAATCCACTTACAGTCATTTCCCCAATTATCCCAGGGTCTTCTGCACAGCCCATTACCCTGTAGATGTTACTTAAGTGCTGCATAAACAACCCTCTCCGCTGAGTGGCTGACACTTAAACGGACAAGTGTAAGTACATTGCAGCAGGACGGCAAATGTAAGCATAACAAGCTCAGCAGCAGGCTAGTCATTGCTCCAAGGCCCATCATCACACACACATCTGTGCAGCTGCAGTCATCCAGAAAGCTCATGGAAGAGCCAAGCCATCATCAAATCCCCCCTTCCTTATTGCTCTCTTCACTGCTTAAGAATCACTGCCAGCACTGAGTGGCGCTATTAAAGCATGTGGCACTGAATGTACACAACGGGGCTGTCTTCACCCACAGCCAGCGGCTGAGATCGCTGCGGTCAGAGGTGCAGTGTCTGGCACTACACTGGTGGGTGTGTTAGCTCTCACACACAGGGCCCGGAATGTAAGCGGGAGTGTATACGTGCAAACGCGAGCAAAGCAACATTGAAGCTTTGCTACTGCAGCAATAGGCATCCTCCAAATACCAAGGAGGTTTTTTATTCTCTACACACTGTCAAAGTTAGAATCTGGACTCACAATTTGTCAGACCACTCTGTTTTATTAGCACAGCGCTCTGCTAATACAACCAGATAATGTGAGCATCATGCAAGACCCACACTACCTTATTTATACAGATAAAAGGGGGAGCGAACTTAACAAGAAAACAAAGGAAGCAAAACTGATACGTTTTCCTGGGGCCAGACACACATATCTTATTTCCTTACTAACTCTTACCAATCTTCTGTTAATGTCCCACCATTAGCATAAGTGGACTCATTGTGTTATATCAGGGGTAGGCAACCTATGGCATGCGTGCCGAAGGCAGCACGCAAGCTGATTTTCAGTGGCACTCACACTGCCCGGGTCCTGGCTACCGGTCCGGGGGGCTCTGCATTTTAATTTACTTTTAAATGAAGCTTCTTAAACATTTTAAAAATCTTAATTTACTTTACATACAACAATAATTTAGTTATATATTATAGACTTATAGAAAGAGACCTTCTAAAAACGTTAAAATGTATTACTGGCACGCAAAACCTTAAATTAGAGTGAATAAATGAAGACTCGGCACAGCACTTCTGAAAGGTTGCCGACCCCTGTGTTATATCTTAATGTTTCTCTTCCTGACAACTATATTTCAACATTCTTCATTCCTGCTTAAAGGAACATACAGTATTTCTTTAATCCATTCTATTTTTACAATATAAAACATTCTACTTTCACAACACCTACTCACAAACATGTATGTGCATGGAAGCATACATGTATGCACGTGTATACGTATTTTGTCACAGGCTTCCCAGACAGCACTGGCAGCTCTGCCAAGACACGAACCCTGCAGTGTTAGGAATATTCATGAGCCGCCCGTGGGTATGCTTAGTGGCATGCTTGTCCCATTAGGCATGGAAATCAGCCACGAAAACAAAGGGAGGGATATTGACAGATACGTAAAACGCCGGGAAAACCAGGGGAAGCAGAGAGGAGAAGGCAGCAAAGGGAATGTCTGCTCCTGTATTTGGGTAAGAGGGGTGGAAAAGGAGGGAACTGGCCTCTAGACTTCTCCCCAAAGGCAGCCACACCGCAGCACATCCTTTTGCCATGTGCAAAGAACCCCGTTGGCATCACGAGAGCAGCGGGACACTGGCCAGCCCCTGGAACGGACCATCGGCCCACCTGGTGTGGTATCCTGCTTCCTGCCAAGAGAGGACAGCATACTGGCCTATCCAGCCCCTGACGGTGGTCAATGCCAGACACGTCAGAGCCAAGCACAGTGCTCAGTAATGCTCCTAGTAGTGCAACTCTGTCCAACGGGGGAGACGCGCCACTCCCAGCCATGGTCTGAAGCAGGGAGGTTGACAACCAGGGGCACTTTCCTCTGCTTGGTGCAGCTGCTAATGCTACTAGGGAGTCCCGTGAGCCCTAACTCACCGTCTCCTCTGCTCAGAAGAAACCAAGGACCTGATTCTCCACCTAGGGTACGTCTCCACTGCAGCCAGGGGCTGCGAATGGCAGCTAGTGTAGCTCTCCCTGCGCTAGCTGGCTAACAGTAGCAGTGAGGACGCAGCGGGGTGAGTTTCAGCAATGGCTGCACGACGTCGATGTACCCGGGGGGGGGGTGTCGGGGGGGCTTGTGCAGCGACTCCTGCTGATGTCCGCGCCGGGGCATCCTCACTGCTCTTCTTAGTGAGCTAGCTCGAGTGCCGCCAGCAGGGGGCCGTCCACCCGAGCTGCCGTTCACACCCGCTTGCACCGCTATAAATCTGGGTAACTCCACTGAACCCAGTAGACACACACTGGTTTCGCCTCCCGGTCAGCAAGACGAGAACAAGGCCTTAAGCTTACCTGACAGCCCACCACGCCGTGGTCCATCACATGCCCCGTGCTGAGAGCTCTAAATGTCACCACGTTCATTCCCGTTCCCTTCCCCCCCTACGCAGCTCCCCGCCTCTTCCATTTCCCCATTGTTTTTAAAGCAGGCAGACTGTTAATTAAAAAGCCAGAAATCAATCACCCTCATCTCCCCGTCCTAGGCTCCCATGCGTGGGGGGATTAGAACCTGCCTTTACTTTAAGTCAATTAGAGATAAGGGGAAGCTGACATTTCTACAGTCCACCTTATCAAACTGCTTGAAAATGGCTCAGATTAAAATGTAATAAAGATTATTTCTTCAGCATTCTCTCTCTCTCTCTGCCACTTCTTTTTCTTAATTATTCATAAGAAGTTTGACAATCGGTTGCCGATAGTCTCAGATAGCCCCGGACTAGCAGGGAGTTGTTAGTAATTCTCAGACTTACCTGAGACACGTCCCTTTGGTCTGGCTGACGGATGTTCCCTGGGACATACACTGCTCCATTCTTCTGCTTCCATTTACTTTCCCTGCCTAGAGGGCCTGGCGATTGTCAGTCAACGCAAACACTGCCATCAACATGCTAAGTGGGTCGCTGTGATTCTCCACCACCACCTTTGCACTGGTGTTTTCAGAGTGGGGGTGTGGACACTTGGGAACCGCTGGAAGCAGGAGGGGAATTGATGCATGAAAGCTGGTTTTCAGCAGCAGGCAGAGGATATGACGGATCTGATTCCAAGTGGAGGGTATGTGGCAGGGCTCCATGTCTGGGCAGATACAGAGCAGGAGTCCCAGGCAAAATAGAGAAAAATGTCTCTGGGGACTCAGGTGGGTGGGCATTTTTTTTTTTTGCTATTGGGCTGCTGGTGGAGCCAAAAACATCACAATCCAAAGTAACATCTAGCCACCTTCCTTCCTACTACTGTGAACTCCTAACAACCAACACAAACAGGGCAGCCAGCATGTTTCCAGAGCCCAAGGGCCTGGCTTCTTATCAGAAAACCTCTCTCTCCTTCCTCTGGGCCAGACCCTTTCTGATGGTCTGATCTTAATTAGGCTCAGCTGAACCTAATTAATTGTAATGCAAATAAGAAGCTAGGACTTAACCCTCCAAATCCCCTTTCACAGCCTGGGAATGAATTCACTGAGTCCCCGACCACGCACATTACAAAACAGCCACCTGCTTTATTACTAGTTGTATTACATGAAAACCTAGAAGCCTCAGGGAGGCTTCCTACCTCCCAGAACTAGGTACAGAACACCCTAGAGTCCTGCCTCTGACTCCCTCTTGCTCTAACCACTAGACCACCCTGCACCACAGAGCTGGGCCTGTGTGCACAGCATGAAAAGCCAGTCCCTTCCCCAAAGTGTTTACGGGGTGGACATTGCTACCAAAGAGAGGGCTGAGAATGAAGCACGTCGGTGAAGCTGCAGGCGAGGATCGTGGTGCATCAGCAGAGCTCTGTGTGTGGGCCCGGGCCAGTACTGGATAGGAGACACTTGGACATACAGAGCTACGAATCTTCCTGTTACCCACGCACTGCAAGCAAGAGTAGAGTTGGTTGTTTCTTTGAAGATGCAGGTGTGAAGTGGGCAAAATATTTTCTATCACAATGTTGTTGGTGTTTTGTTTGTTGGTTTTACAAAAATGGAAATTTTTACCCCAAAACATCTGTTTTTATTGAAAACGGAGACTCTTTTGGTGTGTGGCAAATAATATCAAAAATGTTTGTTTTAAACCCTATTTTTAAACAAAAAAACACATGATTTCAGAGACAAATTGCAGCAAGATAAAACAAAAATGTCATTTTCATCAAAAATTTCCATGGGGGGAGGAATCCCCATCCGCTCTATTAAACAGGCAGGCCAAGATCCTCAAAGGTATTTAGGCACCTAGCTCCCATTGAAATGAAAGGGAATTAGGTACCTTTGAGGATCTGGGCCATGGCTCTGGGGACTAAACTGCTTAATACAAACACAGCAAGAGAAAAGGAGCCACTTTACCAAACTGTGCCTGCCTGGTTGCCCCCTGTGCTGGGCCAAACCTGGAATTTGCCAGCTAATATTTGGAGGAGAGGGGAGCTTTTACACCACTAGGACCTCTAGTGTAAGGCTTTAAGGTGGTGATTTGCTGCTGTGCTCTCAGCTCTGAAAGGCGACAGGAGCATCTGAATAATCTCACCAGCCGACATAGCTGGAGAGGGGAGCCGATAGATCAATGGTTCCATTCAGACATGCACAAAACGAGCAAGCAGCAAAGAGAAAACCTTGGGCCTTGAAAGTGATGGGGGACGATCTTGCTTTGCCAAGAATTCAGTACCGACTATGGGCCTATCCTGCCCATAGCCATATATGCTGGCTTGCTAAGGACACAGCATACTAGTAGGAATTAGACCTTCAGTTAGGAAAGTGATGTTCTCTAATTGTTATATCAAGGGGAACTCCCAGGTTCTATTTCTGATTCTGGGTGGTAGTGGGGTCTAATGGTTAAAGCAAAGAGGACCATGAGGCAGGACTCCTGGGTTCTATTCCTGGCCCTGGGAGGCAGGTAATGTGGCCTAATGGTCAGAGCGAGGGAGAGTAGAAAGCAGGACTCCTGGGTTCTATTCCTGATTTTACTTATGATTCATTGAACTCTATTGGGCAAGTCCTGTAACAGATCTGTGCCTCGGTTTACTCACCTGTAAAACAGGCATAGTATTTATCGGCAGTATAGGGATCTCATGAATCTTAACTAATTAAGATTGTTAAAGCACTGGTGAAAGCTCCTGTGTATGAAGTATTCCATTATCACTAAATATGTCAACTCTAACCTATTAAATATCTCTCTTTCTTTAATATAAAATGGGATTATGTCCCAGAAGGAAATTTCCCCACTAGATTTCTTTATTCTTATAAAAACCATCTGATAACTTAATGGCTCATAAATTCAATCTTGCATTAAGTAGATATTAAACATGCATTTATAAAGGTTTAAACAGATCCCTTCACTTAATTTTCAGTTCTGCTTTGGGCAAAAAGAATAAATCCCAATAATGAGAAAGCCCTATGGAATTTAAAAGAGACGGATCTCCTTTAACACAATCCTAGAGAACTATATCGCAGGAATCTTTGGCTGGCTCAGCAGGGCATTTTTCTAGGGATATCACTGGAACAGGGTGCAGCAGGGTTTTGAGGTCCCCTCCAAAGGGCACCATCTTTATGTTCCATCCCATACGGCTATAAGCCCCAATTAAGCAAAGCACTTAAACATGTCAATGGGACTTCAGCACTTGCTTAAAGTTGAGCAAGGAACTCTGCTGAATCAGGGCCATAATTCTGTTGGCTAGTTTAAAAATGGTATAGAAAAGATTTCATCGTCTATTAAATTCTATGGGATGGATTCTCCGCAGCCAGTGTAAACGATGATGCTCCATTGAATTGAGCTATGCCATTTGAGGATCTTGACCTAGAGGTTTTTAGAATGATTTTTACAGAACCCTATTAAATGGCCATTAAATCTTGTTAGTATCATCCCTATTGATTATATAGGACTTTACAATAAATGACATTCCAATTTATTTTTTTTAAATCCCTACAAATCAAAGTACATTGATTTTGTTTTTAGGAAGAACCACATAATTGGTCCATCCATTCTAGTAACCTGCTCCAGCAGTATCTGACATCTGATGTTTCAAGGGAAGGTGAAAAAACCCATAATACGTCTGGACCAATGGAAGAAAGGGATTTATTTCCACAAGCAACATTATGATCAGCTTATGTCCTGGTGCATGAAGTGTGATTGTTCTTATAGATTCATACATTCTCAGGTCAGAAGGGACCACTGTGATCATCCAATCTAACCCTCTGCATAACAGAGGCCAGGAATTTCCCTGAAATAATGCCTGGAAGAACTAGAGCAATGTTAGCATGTGTAGCTACAGCTGTTCTTAACAGTCAGAAATGATCCAGGGCTTGTTTAAAATCTAGTCAAAGAATCTGAATGTTCATAATACCAACAGCTTGGAAACAAATGGATTTGAACAAGTCTACCTTTGGGAAAGTTCTGAGCTGGCTGGGAATTTTGCTGCTCCGATCCATTCTGTACTCGGATTTTGACAGCAAACACCCTTACAACTTACATTTCGATCAGTCTAGGGAAAAAAGTTCACCTTTTTGTCTCAGTCAGTGGATTGGTAAAGAAAATGCTGGGCTTAAACTTTAGTAAATGTCCGGGACGTACAATGTGACCCAGGAAAGTTTGCATGGTTGAAAATGAAAGGAAAAAGGAGGTGGGGGCAGGGGGTGACTCAAGGTGGCTGCAGGTCTTCTGGCTTGTTATCATTTCAAGTTAAAAAGGAGCTGAGCCAGCCTGAATGCAGCCCTGTTGTTAGGAAATCCCCACAAATGATTGGGCTTAATGCAGGAATCACTTGGTGGTCAGACAAGATTAACTGACCTTAAATTCATTGGGTCAAATCCTCAGCTGATGTAAATCAATGTAGCCCCATTGACTTGGCATGGAGGACATGAATAGGGAAGTCTTATTTACCCCTTCATATAACACAAGAACTAGGGGGCACCCGATGAAAAGAATAGGCAGCAGGTTTCAAACAAACAAAACAAACTATTTCTTCACACAATGCATAGTCGACCTGTGGAACTCATTGCCAGGGGACATTTTGAAGGCCCAAAGTATAGCTGGGTTCCAAAAACAATTAGATAAGTTCATGGGGGATAGATCCATCAATGGCTATTAGCCAAGATGGTCAGGGACGCAACCTCATGCTCTGGGTGTCCCTAAACCTCCAACTGGCAGAAGCTTGGACTGGACAACAGTGGATGGATCGCTCAAAATTGCCATATTCTGTTCATTCCCACTGAAGCATCTGGCATTGGCCCCTGTCAGAGACATGATACTGGGCTAGATGGACCATTGATCTGACCCAGTATGGCCGTTCTTATGATTTCAGTGCAGCTGGACTGATTTATACCAGCTGAGGATATGGCCCCTTGAATCTATGAATATCAGAAGTAGAAAGCCTGCGAGCGAATCAGTGGAATCACTGGTCTATAGTAGTGAGGAAAGGGAGCAATTCTACAGGAGTCTACAGGGAAACTAAATGATTTCTTTATCTCACTCTTCACCACAGTGGATGTTGGGGAGATGCTTGCTCTTTCTGAGTACTAAAGATCGAGTATTGAAGAAGACTGTAGTGTCAGGAAGCACTAAAACAAAATGACAAACCAAGGAGCAAGGCATGTCCTGGAGCAGACAGCATAGAGTCAAGAATTCTGAAGGAGCTGAAGTATCCTCAGCCTCTTCATTGTCACAAGAATATGCAATCCATAAAATGAACTGCTAGACCAGATGCCTGGAGGGGAGCAAAGGTTGAAATGACCTTTACATAGGCCCACTAAAGACACAAGGATGATTCTAGAAATAAGAAACCAATGAAGCTTTCGGCAAGACCCCATGTATTTGGTTGAAATGTTCATATTATTAACCATCACACGGCAGGGATAAAACTGGGCAGCCCTACTGCCCAGAACTGGTCAAAAAATGGCATTTCTGTCCCGTGGGAAATTCTGAGATTTCAGATTTTGGTTTCATCCTGAATCGGGGATGAAAAGTTGCAATCTTGGAATTTTTCGCAAAATGAAATAGTATGAAAATATTTTACTTTGACTATCTTTTTCACGTTTATATGATATTATATAAAACAACATAAAAGTCAAAATGAAACATTTCAATAATTTTCCAAGAAAACTTGACAAAAATCGATAGGTTCCTGCAAAACATGTTGAATTGTCATTTTCCATCGGAAAGTGTTCAAGTGGCTCTACCATTTCCCCTTTCTCATAGCAGAAGAACAAGGGGACATTCAATGAAATAGAAAGACGGCATGTTTAAAATAGATACGAGGAGATCCTTTTTTCACAACACTTCATTAACCTCCCTGCCATTAGGTATCATTGAGAGCAAGAGCTTAGCAGGATTCAAAAAAGGATTAGACATTTATATAGCTAATGAGAACATCCACGGTTACATTACACAGGATAAAAAAAAAAGAATGGATATAAATCCCCATGCTTCAGGGCATTTGCTAGCTGCTAATGGCCTGGGGTCAGGAAGAAACTTATCCTATAGGATGGCTATTTTATAATCATCCACTATTAGGTTTCTTGTACTTTCCTTTGTCTCTTTTGCTGGCCACCGTTGGGGAAAGGATACTGGACAAGATGGATCACAGATCTGATTCAATCTGGCAGTTCCTATGTCCCTAAACTAGTTAAATGGCAGAAATAACTGAAAAATAAAGAGACAAAAATCCAGTGTTTCTGTGACAGGGTCACTAAGTATTGGACTGAATTGTCTTTTTTAATGAGGGTTAATACTCTCCTTACATTTCTATGGCCGTGGGATGCCAGCCCATTTGTCTGTGTTATGAGTCTCAGCTCAATTTCAAGAGACGTTTCTTTGGACACAGAGCATCACTAATTTGCACTAGCGACCCATCTCAAATGGCTGACGTTTGAAAAATCACCACGTAAGTGATCAAATACATTATAAAACAGCCAGGCTAATGCATCACCTCAAGACCCATTTACAGATTTCAATCTAGAGCCCACTGAAGTCCATGGAAAGACTCCTGCTGAATTCAGTGGGCTTTTGATCAAATCCTCACTGTGACATCCATAAGAAATAGGGCAGATATTTATATAGTTTAAAGATGTTTTGCTCCACCGTGCAGGGTATTAGCCTTTTCCGAGTGTTTGCACAAGTCACTGAGGCCCTGTCTACAGTACAGGTACTGAAGCGACACAGCTACAGTACCGCAGCTGTAGCTCCATAGTGTAGACGCTTCCTACAGTGACAGAAAGGGGTTTTCCATCGATATAGGTAACCTGCCTCTCCAAGAAGCAGTAGCTAGATCTTCCTTCAACCTTGCTGCATCTACACCAGGGGCTTGATCGGCATAGCAACATCACTCATGGGTGTGGATTTTTCACACCCCTGAGCGCTGAAGCTATGTCAACCTAACTTTTAAGAGTAGACCAGGCTGGAATCTCTCTGTGGCTCAATTCCCAGTCTGTAAAATGGGGATAATAGCACTGCACAAGAGTGTCGTCAGGATAAATATATGAACAGCTGTGAAGGCATCACCCGTGACATGACCATATAAATACCTAAGACAGATAGATCAATCCCAGAATTATTACTCCGTTTCCAAAGTGGAGTAATTAGTCCAGAATAAAGGCACTTTTATCCTGGAACGGAACGGCGTGTCCACGCATGAGAGAGATGCTGGGTAATTTCCGCTTAGAATGGAAGCTTCCTGCAGCAGGGACCTTACCTTTATACATGTCCTGTGAGCAGTAGCGGTGCCAGCTTTGTCCCGCCCCCGAAATCCCGCCCCCAACAGCGGCGGCGGAAGGTCCCGCCCCCAAATTTTTACGGGCGGCGGGGGCGCAGGCGCCCCCAAAATAGCAGCGCCCTAGGCAACCGCCTAGGTCGCCTAATGGAAGCGCTGGCCCTGCCTGTGAGGTAGCTAGCATTCCTTTGGGCACTGTGAAATAAACAACGTCGGCCCCAATCCTGAAAACACGTACACACATTTAATGTTACATGTGACTCATCTCACTGACGTCCAAATGACGCACATACATGCTTAACAGCTAGCAGTCCCAGAGTCTTCGTTTATTCAAGGCAGTCCAGTTACGATCATTTCTTTTACTTTGCAGTACACTAGTCAACATACTGCAGTATAACCTGCCCAAACGGTGAAACCTGAGTCATATGGAAACTCATTTTAGCATCTGCTGTTCGAATTTGATGAAGTAGGAGAAAAATGACTGACTTTTGCATGTGCAGCTTATGAGCTTTAGCAAAGTTCTATGGAGTTATTTTTGCCTATGTGGATTTTGGCCTTTTCAGTAAAAGCCAATGGAAAGAAATGGCACCAGGTACACTTTGACTAGACCTTTTATAAGGAGGACATTTTGAAAATGTGTGTCACTTGAATGACTAGTCATTATAAGTAAAAAAGGACTGCAAATTGAGATTGGTGAATAGCTCTGAAGTATGCTAGTGGAGCCAAGAGCATTAGGCATTGTCCTAGGACCAATTTGACTGGAGAATAAGTCTTGGTTTTTAGTATGAATTTAATGAATGCTGGATATGGTTTAAATAGGAGAAAATCTGCTGAATTTATTGTTATTATTTATTTGCTATCCTGATGACAAAATGAATGGTGGTTTTGCAATGAACAAGGAACAGGGATAGAAGCCCAGAACTTCAAAGATACTAAGGTGCCTAACGCCCATGGGAGTTGTGTGACTAAACACTTTTGAGGATTTGGGCCAAAGGTACCATTGGGTGCAAATGTGTCAATGTAA
Organism: Platysternon megacephalum; assembly: GCA_003942145.1. Taxonomy (NCBI): domain Eukaryota; kingdom Metazoa; phylum Chordata; order Testudines; family Platysternidae; genus Platysternon; species Platysternon megacephalum. The sequence continues at coordinate 5,836,035 of QXTE01000097.1, read as the reverse complement.
CAATATCTTTTCCTCCTAATGAGTTTGCTTTCGATTCACTATTGGCCTGGGCTAGATTTCAGCCAGTGACCTAGAGCAGTGGCTCTCAACCTTTCCAGACGACTGTACCCCTTTCAGGAGTCTGATTTGTCTTGCGTACCCCCAAGTCTCACCTCACTTAAAAACTACTTGCTTACAAAATCAGACATAAAAATACAAAAGTGTCACAGCACACTGTTACTGACAAATTGCTGACTTTCTCATTTTTACCATATCATTATAAAATAAATCAACTGGAATATAAATATTGTACTTTCATTTCAGTGTATGGTATATAGAGCATATAAACAAGTCATTGTCTGTATGAAATTTTAGTTTGTACTGACTTCGCTAGTGCTTTTTATGTCGCCTGTTGTAAAACTAGGCAAATATCTAGATGAGCTGATGTACCCCCTGGAAGACTTCTGTGTTCCCTCAGGGGTACGCACACCCCTGGCTGAGAACCACTGACCTAGAGGTGAAAGAGTCTGTATTTCATTCCTAATCTCCAAAGTCATCAAGTCCTCCAAAGTTCATCTGCAACAATGACGCCCTCCGGCTGCTTCCCAGAGCATGGAGTCTGCATTCTCCATATCAAGGAAGCCAGCAACCAGATGCATTGAAGTCATTCTTCCTGCATCATCAACCAACCTTGAAATTCAGTCTAGAGCAGGTCTATCTACCTCTTTGGAAACCACTTAGTCAGGGGTGGTGAGAAGCGCTTCAGGCAGAAGCCAAACGTTACAACCAATTTCTCCCTCATCGGTCACTAACTGAGAGTAAGGGCTATAAAGGGCCCAAACCCAGTAGAACCGGATGGATAATTCACAAGAATAATTTTCCTGAATGAATTTAGCCCCTTTTCTGCTCACAGAGTATCAACAAACAGTTCACGGTTTCCTCAGATGTATAGAAACATAGGACTCGCCAGATGGGTCAGACCTGAGGTCCATCTAAGTCCATGACTACCACCAGATGAAGGTATAAGAACCCCACAGTAAATTTGTTATTCAGATTCCTTCAATTTTGTTTTGTTTTGTTTTTCAGCTATGCTAAGTGACATGGTAAAGCTGCTGGCCTCTGGCTGGATAAGCACACGCATGTCTCCGATTTGCTTTGCCTGAACAAGCGTGTACATGTGACTGAAATTTGCTTTCTGGGGCTGATGCTAAAAGGGGGCGGGTCTCCCTCAGCTCCCAGGGACTCCAGTGACTGCTGTGAGCATTACTGCTGGTAAAAGCTGATTGGTCGAGTGTTCATGGGAAACGAACACGAAAAGGGCACCAGAGCAGCCAGAGTTCATTTGGTCCCACTTAGTACGACGGGTCCATTTATGTGCAGTTTATAAAGTGTTAATAAACGATTAACAGAGCTTTTAATAAATGGCCAATCAATGGCAACAGCTTGCTGCAGAGCCCAACAGATCAATCAGGTTACTTAGAATCCTGGCATATATGTATCTCTTAGCAGGCTGGCTTTTTAGCTCAAGCTATAGCAACTGGTGTGTTTACCACAGGAGGTCCCTTGATCAGTACCTCCTATGTCAGCCAAATTGTTGGGCCTCGCATAGCTGGGGGCCCGTCTGGCATGTAAACTGCTGTGGGCATCAGACACTTGGGATGACGAAGGAGGATACTCATGTGGTGAGGGCCCTAATCTAGGACTCAGGAAACCGGGGTTCAATTTCCTGCTTTACCATAGTCTTCTTGAGTGACCTTGGGCAAGTCATTTAGCGTCTTTGTGCCTCAGTTGCCCAGCTGTACAATGGGGATAACAGCACTGCCCTGGCTCAGAGGGGATAAATACACTGATGATTGTTAGGTGCTCAAATACTATAGCAAGGTGGGCTATGAAAGAACCTACAATAGATAAGATCATACAGACTACTACTATCTGTAATATGCTTATAACATCCATTAATCATTAATTAATCCTTTATACATTGTTAATATATGTACTTTATTATAAAGCGGGACCACAAATTCATTTAAAAAGCAAAGTGAATATTCGTCAAGGTTTTTTAAAACCATTATTGGATAAGATCTATCCACAAGACAAAGGGGTAAGAAGGTGAAAGGTGTTGATTCAGGGGCTAGCTGCCTCATATCTAAAGCAGAAGAGAATTTATCTCCTTTCTTCCAAAAAGGGATTTAAAAACAAAGAAACGGGGGACAGGGGGAATCCAAGTAATTCCCTCAAATCCTTTTTGTCATTTCCATACCGTCCTTAAACATCTGACAAGCCAAATCGACCGTGCAAAGCGCAGAGGGAATCTCAGAGCCAGGGCTATAACTCTAAGTTCATTAACTGTGAATTATTTCAGCCAGCCTCAATTTTCACGAGCGGAATTATACATTCCTAAAATAATGTCCCTGACACATGCAGAAAATCGGCTTTACGGCTCTCACCTTGAACTCCATCAGAACTCCTACCTCATCTGTTACCCTTTCTCCAGATAGAAGACTCAACAAAGCACAGCAGTTTCACCTTTAATTATGCTGGGTATTTAAGAGCTAATGTTCATAGAAGAGGAGTATACGAGGCAATAAATGGCTTTTGCCGGTGATTAAATGCCCAAGCAGAGCTGAGGCATTTGATAAGCGCAAAAGCCATTGCCTCAATTATATTCCCAGTGCCATGAACTTGATTCCTATTACACAACTAGGCAAAGAATATTCAACAAGCCGTGGACAGAGAAAACAACTGAAAACGGGTTTTCTGGCTTTTCATGGGAGCACTGGAAGTTCAGTCCTGCCCACACATCTCAACCTACCAGGGCCCAAAGGAGAGATGCAATGTATCATGAAGATCCAAAATGAGGAGGGTTACCAACAATCATTTCTCCAGGAAACTCAACATGCTGCAGATTCAATCCCTTGCTGAAAACGCAGAACGTCGGTTCTTTGTTTCTGGTGCGACACCTGATGTGGAGGACGCCTCATTGGTGTGGAATATAGGTGATCTGGGAACTTAGAGGGATGATATCCCTTGGAGTGAGGAGCATTTGTGAGATCTGGTGCTGCTGCTTCTCTCTGGTAATGCCCAGTGTATAAGGCATGTGTTAGGTGGAAATGGAGTGACTGCAGGCACTTAGGACAGTGGGAGAGATGCACCCCTGGAATACCAAGACTTGCATGTCCTACAAGTTCCCCCGGCGTGTAGGACTTTGACGGCTCTCTGCCTTGGGTGAAATCTACTCAGTGTGGATAAGCATGTTACCCTCATTTGGTATTATCCTGGTGGTGGTTGCCTGAAAGCCATTGCTTGCCATAAAATTAAACAAAGTCTAGTCTCTCCTCCCCATCCCCTCAGCCTTTTCAACCTCCTCCCATCACTCGTCAAGTCCAGATCTCTTAGGAACATTGCTACCAACCAACGTCTTGCCTGCAGCCTGTTTCAGGCAAGCCTTTGGTGGGCCTGCCTTTCAGAAATCGTACTGCTCCACTTGAACTTGGACAAAGGGGTGGAGCACTAGTCCCCTCTCCTTATCCTTTTTTTGCTCCTCTCTCTCAAACATTCCCTTCTGTTTACACCAGAAGATCTGACCCTGGCTTTTCCTTACCCTTCGTTTTAAGAATAACTAAATTAGCCCCTTTCAGAAGAACATGGGAACGGACACATCGGAACACAAAAGAATTGAATCTATACTGATGTCCTGCCTCTGGTACCACCAAATGCTTTCAAAGGAAGGCATACAACCTCCATCATCAGTATTGCCAGGGCCGGCTCTAGCTTTTTTGCTGCCCCAAGCAAAAAAAAAAAAAAAAAAAAAAAAAA
>QXTE01000097.1:5716781-5832007 GCA_003942145.1 Platysternon megacephalum | reverse complement strand
CCACAAAAAAACAGGGCGGCCGGGCTGCCGAAACAAAAAAAAACCCACAAAAAACCAGGGCGGCCGGGCTGCCGAAACAAAAAAAAACCACCACAAAAAAACAGGGCGGCCGGGCTGCCGAAACAAAAAAACAACCCACAAAAAAACAGGGCGGCCGGGCTGCCGAAACAAAAAAAAACCACCACAAAAAAACAGGGCGGCCGGGCTGCCGAAACAAAAAAACAACCCACAAAAAAACAGGGCGGCCGGGCTGCCGAAACAAAAAAAACAAACACAAAAAAACAGGGCAGGAATTGGCCAGAATGCCGCCTCTTACAACGTGCCGCCCCAGGCACGTGCTTTGTCGTCTGGTGCCTGGAGCCGGCCCTGAGTATTGCTATTTACATTTGTTGCCTTTTTTTACGTTTATTATCAAAAATACCATTTTTTCCCAACCAATGCTACTACAACATATTTTATTTTATTAATTATGGAAACTTATTCCTTGGGTGAAAGTCCAGAAATACCATATGAACTTTGAGGGAAGGAGGGTCCAGCTGTTGATCATTCCATGTTCTGAAGCATGAGAATTGAAAACTCTTCTACTTTTATCTGTATACTACACACACACACACACACACACACACACACACACACACACACACACACACACACCAAAACAAACCAATGGCCCGTTTAGTCTGGGATTCTTCTGCCAACCATGGCCAATGCCGGATGCTTCAAGTGGGCAGAATCAAAGCACACATAGCAGATCAGCGTGCAATACTACATCATGGGGGCAGATTTCTTCCTGATCCAAACCCATGACCAGCTTCTGCCCTGAAGCCTGAGGATTGATAGCATAGTTTCCACATGAACGGCAAACAACACTGGGGCCAGATTTTTAGAAGTGCTGAGAACCCACCACTCCAGCCAAAGCACCTTTGAGAATCAACCCCCCGGGTACCTGAATCTTTGGCCCTCAGTTATTTGACTTCATTGGGATTTTTGTTTCCTTAAGGGCCACAGTACTTGGCCTCACATAACTAGGTCTATCGAGTGATAGCAGAGCAGGGGGGGGGATTTATTTTATGGAAACATAAGCTACGTCTACACTGCAAAGCAATAGGGCTTGACTCAGGCTCAGACCCTCCACCCCTGTGGGGTCCTGAGAATATCAGGAAGGATTGAAAAGTTTTTATTAATAATTTATTATTATTATTATTATTATTAGCCTCCATTTTTGGTCGGCATACTCTCTATTTCTGGATTCCAGACTGGACGCAGAAATGACACAATACATTCGGAACCAACGTTCAGAGGGAGATGTTCCCATTCAGCGCTTTGGGTTGAGCGCATCGCTACAATCCATCAGAGCACTTTCACATAGGCTTCACTTTAAGCATGTGAGTTATTCCCATTAACTTCAATGGGGCGATTTACATACTAGACAACAACATTGGTGAGTTCTAAAATGTTGGCTATGTGGACTTTGTGGCAGCAAAAGCTAAACATTTTGCTTGTATGCTAGATCCCTTTCCCTTACCCTTTGTCTATATTGTTTATTTGGAGTGTTAGGTATTCCAGATAGGGATGGTCTCTTACTCTGTGTTTGTACAGCACCCAGCACACCCAGACCAACCAAGAACTGTGCTACGATAATAAGCGTGATTGTGGAAAATCCTGAAAATATTTTTCAGGTAATAAATTGTATTAGGTTTCATGAACTCACTACAGGCCATATCCCCTGATTCCCTCCATTAGGAGCTGTTTCTTTTCTCAGCAGCCCGGGAGAAGATCCACAATGAACCACGTCACCAGAAGCCTGCTGCTCACTGCCAACTTCCTACCATTCCCACTTCCACTCGTAACCAAGAGTTAGGAAAGTGCCTCAGTGAAATGTAATATCTTTCCGCTTTTATTTATTTACAGGCAACATGCTCTCACTCTCCATTCCTGATTTCTGGGCAAAGCATTTCATAACATTTTTTTTACTGGAAATGGGACTCTGTTCATTTTACTTGTACTCCTAGGTGTGTACTTTAGACAACTAGAGACAGATAATCAGAGAGAAGAAGGATAGTCTTGTGGTTAAACCTTGGCACGGAGACTGTGGAGATCTGGACTCAAATCCCAGTTCTACCATGGCCTTTATTTATGATCTAGAGCAAGTCAATGGGGATCATTCCATTCGCTTTCATGGATCTGGCCCTATATATTTCTGTGACTCAACTGTCCCTCTCTAAAACATCTGTCTTGTCTATTTAGATTGTCCATTCTCCAGGGCAGGGACTGTCTCTTATGATATGTATGTACCAGTCCCTAACACAATGGTCTCTGATCTTGGTTGGAGCTTCTGGGTGCTACTGTAACACAGATAATGATGATGATGATGCTGAGAGAGAGAGAGAATGAACACCAAGGCCTGCAGATATCTTTAAGATAAAGAGGCCCTGATCTATCCCCCTAAAATGTCTGCTGTACTGTATCAATTTACAGGACCGTGCAATAAAAATGCCCACGGATGTCCCAGAGACAGTGGCACTGCTTACAAAATGGAACGGGGAGCTGGCTATTTACTGATGTTCAAAAGAGTGTGGAACCAGCTGCAAGGTATCCTCTGCCAGTGATTGCCCTGCAAAATAATCCCATCTTCCTGGCTTACTGCGATCAGGGTTGGAGAAAAATCAATCCAAAGCCGAGATTGGATACACTAATACAATATTTATGGCTTTGGTACTCAAGTCAGGTGCTGCCTGAGGAGCAGGAGTGCAGAGAAGATTTACTTGTGTGTGTGTGAAGCTCAGGACTGGGCACATTAGCCGATCTGTGTGAGGAAGCAAGGTCTGGAATAGCGGGGGGTGCTACAAAATCCAAAGGCTGGAAGCTGAAGCGAGACAAATTCAGACTAGAAATAAGGCATACTTTTTTTTCTTTTTTTTTTTTAACAGTGAGTGTAATTAAGCATTGGAATAACTTACCTAAGACTGTAGCGGATTTTCCATTATTGGCAATTTTTAAATCAAGATTGGATGTGGGGTTTTTTTTCCAAAAGAGATGCTTTAGTTCCAACAGGAATTCAGGGAAGTCCTATGGCCTCTGTTCTAGGGGAAGTCAGATTACATGATCACAGTGGTTCCTTCAAGCCCTGGAATCTATGAATGAATCTATGAAGCCAGGACTAAAGTGCATTGGCCAAGTTATATAGAACACTCTCCTTAGTATTTTCACACACCACACCTTGCTTTAGCTTCCTCTGATCAGACTGAGGGGTTCATAGGAACTTATCAACTGTCTCCTCTCCCAGCCCCACCAGCTCTGCCCTGATATCTCACGCCAACGTTTGTGAGAGCGCCCAGCCAGATCAGCAGCACTCGTACGAGCCAGAGCANCGACTACCCCAGTATGGGTGCCACGGGTCAGAGCCCCTGTGTCCCATGAGCTCTCCCGTGGGAATCCACGCCGCGTCACACATGCGAGCGCGTCGGACAAGCTGTCGCCTGACCTACGGTGAAGGGGTAAGAGCACAGGACACCAGCTGTTCAGACAAAGCCCTGCCCCAGCTCTCATGCCGACGCGAGAGACTTTTTAGCACGGGCTGCGATACCAGTTGGGAACTAATCTGTCCTGCTGTTCCAGGCCCAAGAGGCAGGGCTGTGCAGGGAAGCCGGCCAGGAACTACAGACTGGAGATGGTCCAACCGCCTGGGCCAAAGCAGATGGCAGCAGCACAGAACCCCGCTGAGAGTGGGCTGGATCCCAGTGACTAGCGATGGGGGAGAGGGGCAGTGTAAATGGAGACGGTCCTGTACAAGCCTCCCCAGGACCCAGCTGGATACGTTAACCCCTTCCGGGCCATTCGGGCACCACCAAGCACCTGCTCAGTGCTGTGAGCCTCTCGAGGTTCCCATGGGGCATAAGACGACGGATCCCATTGAGGCAGCGATTCTGGCTGTATGCCAGGTCTCCGTGGCGTCCCACAGTCGGGGAATGGGGGGGTCGATAAACTGCAGTCCCACTGACTTATATAGACCCCATCGCTTATAAATGCCCTCCCCACCAAAGACAGTGCCTAGCCCCTCTGCCCTGAATATATTGCTGTCGGCCACAGATGCCAACGTGAGTGTCCCCAGAAGGGCTCCCCAGGATATTCAACAAGGACTAAGGACCTTCCCAAAGATAGTGAGGTGGGGGGGGAGGGCTCAGATGTCCACCTGGGCCTCCAAACTACTATGCTATGGGCCCCTCGATAACACTGCAGAGATCCCCCAGATGTCAGCACATGCTCATTGAGACGGTCCCCTCAGGTACATTGGTACAGGGCCCCATGACATCTTGGGCCCAGACAGTCACTGCAATGGATGCCCTATCTCCCCAAAGAAAGCCACGTATGCCTCCCTGCAGACACCTCCGTGTGATCCCCCCACCTTTCAGTCCCAGACACTTCCCAAGGCTCCCTTCCCCGTGAGTCGCCTCTCCCCGCAGCCCCCTCGCCTCCGGGGAGCGGATCGGGAAGATTGATAGGGCTGTCCCAGCGTCACACCATCTCAGTAACTGCAGTCTCGCAGTTGTAAAAAATCCCATTCGCTGGCGTATTAGAATCCTATTAGCACTCCCGGTGGAGGAATAACCCAGGCCCTCCTGGCAAAATTAGAGACTCGGGCTCCAGCCTCGGCAGCTTTATGGCCCTCTCCCCCGTGTGCTGATCAAACCAACCGATATAAAGCCAGGCTGCAGGTGTTCTTGGCCCCTAAGCCCCATGACAAAAGCCCTTTGAAGACAACACGCTGAAGCAGCCATGTCCTGGTAAGCAGACTTCAGCCTGCCAGGCCTATGGGCAAGAGACAAGTGCTTTGTTTGTTTCAGCCTCACATTGTTTGGAGTCAGTTGGAGTTCTAGCTGGACTCTAAATCTAAATCTTAAATCTTAAACCACAGCTGGTGCAAATGATCAGTGCTCCATGGTAGTCAATGACCCAGTGGCGCGCTCTCTGTCACGTCCACACACGCACTTCCTGGTCACGTCCACACAGGGAAAGCAAAGCTCTCCCAGAGAGGCCATAAACAAATGTCACTTAAAATGGTGCATTTCCAATCTGTGGCACAGAACACTGGGGGGAGACTATCCCCTGGTGTTTTAAAGGCCATGAAAACCAGCCAGTTGCATAATAATTATAATGCTCACACATGCATAGCTATGAATTAATTCAAAGCATTGCAGAAAAGAAAGATGTTCACTAAAAAGAATAACTCCGGTACAGACCGGCACTTTCTTACATCCCCCAGCACAGGGCTGTTAGCAGGATTGAACGTAGGACATTTACCACCACAAGTGCAAGCCTCCGCCTGCTGAGCTAAAAGAACAGCTCCTTTTGCTGACAGCATTAGCAGGCTGTTATCCTCTACAAGGACCAGCCACAGGACCACGGACAAAACGCACTTTGTCAGCATGTTACAAAGATTAGCCAATTAGTCCTCAAAACACCCCACTGAGATAACTGCATCATCCCTATTTCACAGATGGGAAAAGAGAGGCACGGAGACTTAGTAGTCAGATTTTGGGAGATCCTACCTTCCAGACCTTGTCATCATCCATCCAGACTACACACACACACACACACACACACACACACACCGCAAAATGTCTCCAAACACACACTGTGTATTTACCACACATTTCACAAGAAATGCTATCCTGCAGGGCCTGTCTCCTTTTCTCCTGTCCTCCCTAGCTGTCCCCTTTCCTTTCTCTGCTACACTTATTTCTTCTCCCTCTATGACATTCATTCCCAGTCCTTCATCTTCCTACTCTCTCTCTGTTCTTTCTGTGACTTCTGCAATCTGCTTGCTCTCCTCAATCTCTGGCATGGTATGGAGCCCCGAGCAGGGAGTGATGGAATACCTCCTAACCATGAAGATAATTTCTGCTCCTGAAACACCATCATGGAGATATGACACCAGGGGCTCATCTACTCTGTGTGGCAATGCGCACCCGACGGGTGTGAATTATCATGTGCACCAACATGTCGTGACTCACTGGCCCATGTAGACCCTGCTGGTGTGCACTAAAAGTTCCCAAATGATAATTAGCATAGTCCCGTTTCAAACAGTACTATGTGAACACATGGTGGTTTACTCTGGAGTTCACACACCACTATCACCCTATGTAGAGAAGCCCATAGAGCTGGATGAAGTTTTTCAGTGCAAACTGCAGATTTGACAACACCCAAAAGTTTCATGAATTCTCGCTGGTTTCATCAAATGGTTTCACTCAGAAAACACAGAAACAAACCTCCTTAAAACCCTAAAATAAAATCTGAAAACAAACCAAAATTTGAGAGTTTTTGATTCAAAATGACCTTTCATTTCAAACATTCCTTCCATTTTATTAAAAACAAACCAACAAAACCCCAATCAAAAGTGCTTAAAAATGGCCAATGTCCAAATAAAATGCTTCATTTGACCCGAAACAAAAATTTTTTGGTTGTTTTTACTTTTTGATTCACTGAAAAAAATCAGTCATGGTTTAACCCGAAACGCTAGGGGTTTTTTTTTGTTTTTTTTTCAGAATTGCCAGCAAACTGAAAAATCCAAATAACCCAACAGTTGTTTGCACAATTCTAACAACACACAGCAAATGAGACACGCGGACACAGAGAGCCCAGTTAAGATTGACCGCAAGAGGGCTGGCTAATGCTACCCGCCTTTGCATAGCAAAAGCAGCACCCACCGAACAGGCGGTGCTTGTATGCAGCAGCTGCATGGTCTGGAACTGACACGTTGGCCTCTCCGGTTGCCCGCTGCTCTGAGCAGTCCCCATGCGTTATGCTGTTCCCTGCCTTCCACTGGACCCCACTGGGAGGTGCCTCGCTGTGGGAACTCCAGAGACGGAAGCTTTGGAGAGGGAGCCCAGAGGCACTTCTGCTTCCCTCTGGGCTTGCAAAGTGCCATCCAGCAAAAAAGCGGGGGTGGAATAAATAAATAATTGCAGGTCGCTTGCTCAGCATGGTTGTAAATAGTTCATGAGCTCCCAGAGATTTATTCCCCTCCTCTTGCACTAACGAGCCCATGGAGCCAACAGAGAGCTGGGAAGGTTCACAGCCTCCAAATGGTGCTCACTGGGGGATAAAGGCAGCGCCACGCTGGGCTGCAGAGATGGGTTCAATCCAGTGACCCCTGCTGGACCAATGGCAGAGGCAGACTGGCTCCTCGGACCATAGCAATCATGCATCTTCTCCAGTATTCCAGTGGTGGCCAGCTGTGTCAGAGGAAGGTGAAAGAAACCTTGAATGGCGCAATTATGGATCAACCAGCTCCCTCTGGATCAGCCGCCGCTGGGCTCATGCCCTGCAGCATGAACAGCAGAAGGTGTGTGGCATCAGAACGCGTCCGTACACTATCACCTAACATTTGTACAGTGCTATAGATGATTCAGGCATTCATGGCTATTTCTTCCAGATATCTGCAATATGATAGGTGCTTTGCCGGCATAAAAAAAATAAAACAACAGCCCTGCCCCTAATTCCTCTGCAGACTAATTTAAACAGTTAATGCAAGGAGGAAAGAGAGCAAAATCACAAAGGGGCGGGGAAGGTGGGAAGAAAGTGAAAGCTACAGGTAACGTGGGAATAGGGGCCTGGTGCTTTGAGAGCTGTCTAGTGGTAGTTCTGAGTAAGTAATTCTCAGTGCTTTGATTACACAAGCACTGGTGGAACTGGGGAGTAGCTGGGCACAGAGATGTAGCAGGAGGTCAGCCTTGGAGGTGCGGAGGTTTGAGGAGCAGATTGAGGTGCCGACCACACAGGAGGAAGGAGGGTGTTCTGGGCATAGGGGACAGCGTGAAAGAAGTGAGGAGGGGATTCATAGATTCCAAGACCAGACGGGACCATGGTAATCATCTATTTTTCTAATCTTTTAATCATTCTCGTGGCTCTTCTCTGACCCCGCCCCAGTTTACAAACCCCCTTCTTGAACAATGACTCCAGAACTAGACGCAGTGTTCCAGCAGTGGTCACACCAGTGCCAAATACAGAGGGAAAATAACCTCTCTGCTCCTAATTGAGATTCCCCTGTTTTATGTGTCCCAGGATTGCATTAGTCCTTTTGGCCAGGGCATGACACTGGCAGCTCATGTCCAGCTGATTATCCACCACGGGACCCCCAAGCCTTTTTCAGAGTCTCTGCTTCCCAGCATAGAGTCCCCCATCCTGTAAGTACGGCCTACGTTCTTTGTTTTTAGATGTATACAGTTACATTTAGCCATATCAAAACGCACACTGTTTGCTTGTGCCAAGCGTGCCAGATCTCTCTATATCACCGACCTGTCCTCGTCATGATTTGCCACTCTCCCACTTCTTGTGTCCTCTGTGAATGTCATCAGTGATGATTTTATGTTTTCTTGCGGAATAAAAACACTAAATAGCGAAGGGGCAAGAACCGAGCCCTGTGGGACCCCACTGGAAACACCAGTTTAATGCAGAATCCCCGCTTAAAATTACATTTCAAGACCTTTTAGTTACCCAGCTTTTAATCCATTTAATGTGTGCCAGGTTAAGTGTATAACGTTCCCGGCTTTTTAATCAAAATGTCGTGCGGTACCAAGTCAAACGCCGTACAGAAGTCCAAGTATATTACATCAACACCATTACGCGCTGGCAGAGCATGGTAGGAGATGGGAAATGAGACAGAGGCAGGCGCAGAATCATGGAGAGCGAGAGCAGTGAAGGTTAGAAAGAGGGTCTGAGGGTGATGGAGACCTGGAGCAAGGGGACTTGGGGAGAGGGTTGAGGTGGCCGGAGGGGTGGGCAAGGAAGCTGGTAAGGAAGAACTGACCCAACGCTCACCCTGAGCTCTAACACACAACTTTCATGCTATTTACCAAGGGTTCATTAGCTCTTCTTGCCAGTTCCCCTTGCTTTCTGGCTTCAGCAGGAAGTGGGCCGGCAGGAGAAAGGCTGTTCTTACGGCAGGAAGCCTTGACAGAAAGCCTCTTCCTACAAAATGTCCAGCCTGTTCTTTTGCGGACTAGGGAGACGTGGCTAGGTTCCATCCCTTCTCTCTTCCTTCGTGCATTGTACAAGGCTGTGCTGACATGGCCAAACATGGGTAGGCCCGCGAGGGGGAGAGAGAGACTTCCTCTGCTTGCTGCTATCATATCCCTAGGCACAGACGATGGTGACCTGACCCACAACCAGCAGTTGAAGAAGGTGCTGACCACACACTCGGCTCTTCATTCTGTTGACTGAGGTCCCCTCTTCATCTACAAAACAGGTCTGGCATGATGGGGGTATAGCAGTAAAATCTCCCCCATCCCCATATGTTTTACCTCTCTCCTAAAGCTACGGTTATAAGGAGGGGTCCAGTTAATTGGCGATTTTGTGGTGCTGCTAGGATCTGGTCTGAGCCGCACAACACATCCAGAAGCTCCCCATCTTGGCTTGGCTGGAAACCAGCAGTGTACAGGCTTTATCGGGCCCCAGAGCCATCCAGCTTCCCCTGCTAGGTCTCTTTATTATGTTCCTTGACATTTTCAAAGGGTTATATTTCCGCCTGTGAGAACCATCAGTCCAGCAGCACACAGTAATATATGGAGTAATAGAGTCTCGGCACAGCAGGTTTAATCTCATATTGCTGAAGCCCCTGGTGTCCTAGCTGAAGTAAGTTTGTCATTAGGAATTCCTTTCTCCTGACTGCAAGCTTGTTTTGTTTGGGGTTATTATTTTTCCCCTAAAGAGAAGAGAAACACTCCAGATTGATTTATGACTCTCCCATTTCCTTCCATGCAATGCAAACTGGCAAGCTCCCAGGAGAGAATGGCCAGCACAGGAGTATCTTCCCCACCAGTTCCCACCACTGCACTGTGGATCGGTCCCTAACGTTAGGGCCTCTGGGGTCCCACGTGGGGTAAGATTTGTTAGTGGAGGGGGCTGTGACTGCCTTTGCCAAAACAGATTTACTAGCAGTGCTGGGAGCTGTGGAAAGATTAATGACCTACTCTGGTAAACCTAGGAATGCAATGAGAGGGCTGGCTCCGAGGGTAAAGGACAGTGGCGGGAATCTAATCAGGATACGTTTCACAATGGCTGGGTTGGATGCAGATGGACGAGGCTGGGAGTAGGAGAGGAGATTCCATTGGTGGGCTGTGCTCTCTGTACCCAGGAAGGGAAAGGGGTGAGAGATGCATTGCTGGAGGCATTTTAAGCAGGACGTAGCAAATTGCTAGAAGATGCCCTATAGGCAGAGGTGAAAGTAAGCCGGTCCGGTCCGGGGTACCGGCAAGAGCTTCCCCAGGCTGGCGATTTAAAGGGCCGGGGCACCCTGCAGAGGCTGGAGCCCAGGGCCCTTTAAATCGCTGCCCGAGCCTGGCTGCCAGAGCCCCGGGGTAGCGGCAGCCAGAGCCCCGGGCCCTTTAAATTGCCCCTGAGCCCTGGGGCTCCCAGCCACCTCTGCAGCTGGTAGCTGCGGGGGTGATTTAAAGGACCCGCCTCTTCCAGTTGAGGCCACGCCCCTGCTCAGGACTCCAGCGTACCGGTAAGTCCTTTAACTTACTTTCACCCCTGCCTATAGGGAACAGGCCAGTGCCGGCCAGGAGAGGGGCATGGGCCAGCTGATAGGACTCCCTTTTCCATGGCTGATCTGCATGGCACTACGCCTCGCTCCTGCACGCACCGGATTCCAGTACATCTGCGAGCACTCAAAGAGGATGGGTGTGAAAATCCCTCGACACACGGCGAGCCATCACAGCAGCTAACTGGGCTCTGACAGCCAGGTATCGAATCCTGGCTTAACTCAACGGAGAGAGTCCAGGAGTCCTGGCTGTTTGGTGGGTCTTAGCTATTCTGGTGGCTCAGGAGAGGTGTTGTGGGATACACTCGACAGACTGCTGTATGCTCATCATATTGCTAGGAACACAGCCGGCCCTGCTCCGTGGATCTGCTAGGAGGGGTGAGAAAAGAGAGAAGTCTGCCTGTCAGTCCTGCAACCAGCTATGCATATCCTCTCTCAGGTTAAATATCACCACAGCATCGAATTCCCTGGCAATTTTTGGAACAGGTACTTTTTGTTCTGTGTCTGTACAGCGCCTGGCACAATGGGGCCTTGGTCCATGACTGAGCTCCTGTTGGCTACACCTCAATACAAATAAAACAACAACAGAAAGCTGGGAATGGGGGTGGCTGGGTGTAGGAACCCCAAAGCCTAGACAACTTAGGATCATAAATAGACCCAACCAGGAGATCCCGCCTTCAAAATCCACCCCCCGTCTGGCAAACATTGGGAAAGTTCTGATCCAAACACCATGTCTTGGGCCCATCTCTAATCAGACTGTGCAGCTGCTGGCAGTTTTTTTTCTTTCTTTCAGGAATTCTCTTCTCCACTACGTGTGATGGCTTCTTTCCCCCAGAATATGGCCATTCGCAGCATCCTAACTTCTCTGAGGAGAGAGATAAAGAGCAGACAGGAAAGGTGCCAGCACTCTTGGGCTTAATCCATTCAATGCTAGTTGACATTTTCCAGTTGAAATCTCTGGCTCTATCTAGCAGATGATGCTCTGGCAGTTGCCGGAGAGCGAGTCTGGAAAGTTGATTCAATTAGATGGTTTACTTGGATGTCTTGGCCATGGCAAACAAGGAGCTCAGCTGGCCTCTTTGAAGCCTTTCTATTTCCAATTGAACAGCTAATTGCAAAGGCTCAGGGTGCTTCATTTGGTCACCCAGGGGTGTCCTTGCCAGGGGAGGCATGCTAGCCCAGTGTTTCTCAAATGCGGCCACCAGAGGCTTTTCTTGCGGCCACAGCCCTCCTGGGCAGTGATTGGGAGCGGGGGACAAAGCAGTGGCCCCTCCCCAGGGCTTCCCTCTGGAGACACAAATGCTGGAGGAACAGACAGCCAGTGAGTTCCCCACCTTCCCAGGTCGGACTTCAGACCTTGGGTGGCGGGCAGCAGACTCCAGCCGTGGGGCTTCGGGCTCTGACTGCACAGTGGCGGGCCCCATCTCACGGCCACGGGCCTCAGACTACGGCCGCGGGGCTTCGGGCTCTGTTCCCCAGGCTCACCCCCTCCATCACCCCTGGCCCCTGCTGCCTGCCTCCCTCCCTCCCCATCCAGGGTTTAATTTGTCCCTGGGCTTGCTGAGGCTGAGTAAATCTGCTGTGAAAAGTGATATTTGTATGTTTGTTAATATCACTTTTCACAGCAGATTTAGTAGCTAGCTGGGAGGCTGTGAAAAGTGATATTAACATACAAGTATCAGGTTTCATAGCAGCAGACTTACCAGCTAATAAGTCTTTAAAAAAAAAAAGAAAGCAAAAGGAACAACAACAACAAATACAAGAACACGCAAAGCACCTTATTTGTGTTTCTATTCTGTTTAGGTCCATAAAGAATAGAGACAACTGCACATTATTTTTATTATTGAGTCTGCAAAAAAACCAACACCCACATAAGTAAATGTCAGTGATTTGGACATGGGTATGCACGTATTTATTTGTTTTATCTGAAAATTAAGGAAGTATTTAGGAAAAAAATTTCAGAGCAGCCACCACCAAGAGTTGGTGGACACATTCTGAGGCCACCAAAAAAATGTGTTGTGAGAACCCCCTGCCTGTGGATTCCCTTTGGGGGTGAGATGTGCTCCTTGACAAAGCCGATGGGGCTTTCAGAACCCAGAGTTCCAGCTGGGACTGCTGCAAGGGTGTTAACATGGCAGGAGTCCTAGCTGGCTGGCCCTGACCAAAGGTGCTCCCCTGCAGGAGCTGGCTTGAAACGCATGCCGCAGCATGCAGGTACTGGCTGGACACACTGCTGTGAGGAAGCTCACAACACTGTCCTCCTATCTGGCACCAGCATGGCCCTGCGGGGACCTACAGCCAGCACTGACAGCGCCCTGCTGTGCACAAAGTCAGGGCATCATGAAGTCCCTCCATTGACCAGCAGGTAGGAGCCTAAAGAAGAATCAAACTGAAATAACTCAAGGACCCACCTCCTCCCTCCTGCCCATGTCTTCCTGCTCAGACACACACCCGCTGCGGCTCCTTGACAGAGCTGCCTTCCTGTGAGTCAGGCCACCGCGCTGATCCTCTGCCCAGAGGCCACGTCTCTGGAATAGAAATGAGGGGGCGCTCATGAATATGCAAAGCAGGGCAGGAAGACAGCCCGCTGGAATTAACATTTTTAATGAAATAATAACACGGGCGAGATGCTCGCTTTCCGGCCATTTCTTGACAGCTGTGGAAGCCCTGATAATACGGGGCGGGCGGGGGGAGGAGGCAGGGAGATAAACTGTTCCTGGAGGCTTGCAAAGGGCTCTTGTTTTTCTAACGCACTGTTTCGCTTGCTCCATTTTCGATTTTTAAATCCACTCCCCCAGCGTTTCCCACCCAGAGACATTAATGCAGGCAGCCCCCATCAGAGGCCGGGTGGCTCTGCTGAGTCAGCAGCCACTGACCGAGGGCCGGGGGAGTGGGGAGGGAGAATCCATCCTTACACACAGGGCCAGCGCACAGCCTAGACTCCACTTAAGTCCCGCTTCAGCCCAAGTCGTGCCTAGGCCTTGTGAGTGGGACTTAAGTGGAGCCTAGACCATGTGCCAGCCCTCTGCGCTAGGGTGAATTTCACCAACTGAGAGTGGAGTGGAGTCGTACCGTACCCATCCCCTTCCATCTCTACGATCTATTACGTTGACCCAAAGCTACTTGAGGACCACACGCGAAATCGCATCTTTCCTGAGAAAACCGGCCACTGTGTCAAGTTATCAGTGCCCAGCTCCCAGCAGCGCTTAGTGCCCAAATTCACAGCTCAACAGAGTCGAGTCGCCTGGCAGGGAATCTCCCGGGACACCTCCAATCCTCATCCACTGAGGACCGACAACCATGACCGACGATAGGTAGGTAGCCGCAATAGCTCCTCTGATCCCCAGACGCCAAACGGGGTCAGCTGGCCGGTAGCTACCAATCGAGAAGCTCAGAGCCAATGGCCAAGATTTTCAGAGGTGACTAGTGATGCGGGGTGGTTCCCATTTTGGAGGGGCCCAATTTGAGACCCAGATAAGGGTCCTGATTTTTACCCACCCACTGAAGTTCAGGCCCCTGTAAGGTGCAGGGCCGCCCAGAGGATTCAGGGGGCCTGGGGCAAAGTGGGGGAGCTGTGGCGCTTGTACTCACCCGGCAGTGGTCTGGGTCTTCGGCGGCATTTCAACGGCGGGGGGCCCTTCAGTCGCTCCGCATCTTCGGCAGCACTGAAGGGCCCCCCGCCGCCAAAATGCCGCCGAAGACCCGGAACATCGCCAGGCCAGGGCTCGCGGGGCCCCTGTGGGGCCCGGGGTAAACTGCCCCACTTGCCCCCCCTCCATCCCCGGGCGGCCCTGGTAAGGTGTTTTGAGTGTGACACCCCGACCCCCCCCCAAAAAATCAAGACACCCAATTGTCACCAGGCACTTTTGAAAAACGTGGCCAGTAGGCCGGGTAGAACACAATGGCATGAACTGGTGCCTTACCCCCGGCCCTGGGTGGAGTGCCACCGACCAGGCGTCTAGCACACACAAGCCAGTGAAGATGTACGCCCACCTTAAGTGCGGGTGCCGGTGTGCAGCACAGGTGGAGTGTAGGCGGGTGCTGGGGCTCACAGGTGGCGGCTGAATGCCAATTTTCAGGCAGTCATTTCTATCAGGTTGTCGAGGAGGTGTGTGTTGGCTGGGGGAGGTTAGGGAAAGGCAAATGGGAATCAGAAGGATGGGATTTTTATGGTGTCAGATCCCGTGAATCACCAGGAACTGCTGCTTGCCTGGTAGTTCCACAGATAGCATGACTAGTCCCTGGTTCCTCAGACCAGGCATACAGCCCATTTACCCAGGGTGTTTTCCACATCCAGGCTCTCCCTCCCAACAGCTGCTGCATCCCAAGGCTGAAAAGGATCTCTCATAATGGAAAACCAATCATTTTGCTATTGATTACAAAGAGTGGAGAATTCAATTAGCAAGAATCCCATGTGTGCTGTGGGGCTGGCGGCGGGAGCAGAGACCAGGGATGCAGCGGGCTGTGTAGAGATGTGGCTGCCAAAAGATATTGAGCCTGCATAATAATAAAAAATGAATTTTAATCGAATGGCACCTCGAGTCCCCGGCTGCAGCCGGGATCCCGGTATGAATACGCTAAAGGGCTCAGCATTGTAACGTAAAACATCACCCACATTATTGATCCCAGTCACACTGACTGGCTGCTCAAGTAGAGCGTCTTTCTGCTTTCCCCTTGCTCTCTTCATTCTCCCCTCTCACAGGGTAGCATAGGCAAGCAGGCCTTTCCATGAGCGCTTGATCGCGGCCACAAATTAGGGAGACCAGCAGTCTAGTGACAAAGGTTGTCAGTCAATCCAGGACTAAAAGAGACCAAGAGAACCACTGGGTCTATCTGAGTCCAGCAGCATCAACCAATGATTCCTTTATACTCATTCCAGCCGAGTCCTGTTCTCCTCTACCGCAAAGGATGCTGCTCTGCTTTGCACCTTCTTTCATGCTGCCCCTACACTAGGAATGGCCTCCCCAAGTCCCCACTTAAAGCCCATCTGTCTCCATCATCCACTCGTGATGGAGTGGGTAAGGCTGTAAACTCCTCAGTGGCATTGTCCTCTTTGCACCAGAATGACACCAGTGAAATGCCGTGGGCTGCAGTGGATTCGCGCCTGATCTCCACCAGAGTGCGGAAGATCAGAAGCAGGTCCCCTGCCTCTCATGTGTCCGTGAAGGGCCGGGCACACTCGCGGAGCTCTGAAAATGATGCGCAATTGCAATCATCAAACTCTCCCCAGTATCCGTCTGACGCCAGAGGCTGAGTCACGAGCATTCTTACAGCATAGGAGACTTTTCTTTCTGTTACCACAAAAGGCCTGATTTTTAAGAGAACCCGCAACTCCCATTAACTCCAGTTGGTTTTGCGAGTTCTCAGCACCTCTGCAAATCAAATCCGACCTGTTGAACTCATAGAGCCACTCCATTGTTTTACACATCTAACACTTAACACACTGGACCAGTCTTTGAAGCTGGCACAGGGAGCTGTAATTGACAGCAGCATTTGGGGCTGTATTAGTAGGAGCATTGCCAGCAGATCGAGGGAAGTGATTATTCCCTTCCAGTAGCGGCGCCAGCTCTTCCGGTGGCCTAGGCGGCGGAAGGTCCCACCCCCGAAATGCTGCCCCCAACAGCGGCGGCGGAAGGTCCCGCCCCCAAAATTGAATGGACGGCCGGGGCGCCGGCGCCCCCAAAATAGCAGCGCCCTAGGCGACCGCCTAGGTCGCCTAATGGGTTGCGCCGGCCCTGTTCCCTTCTATTCGGCACTGGTGAGGCCACATCTGGAGTACTGCGTCCAGTTTTGGGGCCTCCACTACAAAAAGGATGTGGACAAATTGGAGAGAGTCCAGCGGAGGGCATCAAATGATCAGGGGGCTGGGGCACATGACTTATGAGGCGAGGCTGAGGGAACTGGGCTTATTTAGTCTGCAGAAGAGAAGAGTGATGGGGGATTTGATAGCAGCCTTCAACTACCTGAAGGGGGGTTCGAAAGAGGACAGAACTCGGCTGTTCTCAGGGGTGGCAGATGACAGAACAAGGAGCAATGGTCTCAAGTTGCAGTGGGGGAGGGCTAGGTTGGATATTAGGAAACACTATTTCACTAGGAGGGTGGTGAAGCACTGGAATGGGTTACCTAGGGAGGTGGTGGAAGCTCCATCCTTAGGGTTTTTAAGGCCCGGCTTGACAAAGCCCTGGCTGGGATGGTTTAGTTGGGGTTGGTCCTGCTTTGAGCAGGGGGTTGGACTAGATGACCTCCTGAGGTCTCTTCCAACCCTGATATTCTATGATTCTATGACACATCCCTACACCAATCACACCTCTTGAAGCAAAGTTGGGGGCTAGGATTCATCATGAGGGAAGTGAGACCGCATCATTGCCACTTGCCCTTTATTGGGGTTTCCACTGGCGGGAGCAGCTCTAGGTCCCAATCCTGCCATTGGAGCCATGCCAGCAGCCTCTCAACCTGAGCAAAACCCCAGTGACATCAATGGGGCTTAGTACAGGGGAGCCAATTGCAGGATCGGGGCCTTGATTCTAACCTGCATCTCCACCAGAGGCTGCACTGCTTTATGATATAGCACCAGTCAGCTGGACAAATCACTTGTGTATTATATTTAATCTAATTTAATTTAGAAAAAGGGGGGAGGGTTAGATTAATAAGCAATGTTAAAAATAGCAGGTGAAGCAACATGCCTGTCTGCTCCACCCTTCAGTATGAATCATTCAGCCGGAAGATTGTTCAGCTGAGCTTTGACAGCCTTGCGGGGTGTGCGAACAGGAGTCGGATGGTGCTCCCTGTTAAATATTTCAGCTCAGGTGCTGCTGGCTTCTGATGGGTTAAGAGGACACCGTGCCGTAGAGGAGCCGACGCAGACTGAAGTTTCTCGCTCTCTTTTGTCAGGTCAGATTTACTGCAGTGGCAGAATGTTTCGGAGAGATCCGTCATTGCTTGTGGCGGTTTGGAAAGCTCCTAAATATGCTCTGTGCAATCGCGAATGTAAATTGAATAGAAGGAAAAGCAATTTGCGAGGCATTACAATCCCTCTGCAGGTTCCTCTGAAATGATCGATGTCTGTAAACCACGATGTTATCGAGACGTAACTGAGTTAGGTGATACAATCCCATCCCTAAACTCATTGGCTTCACAGGCTGTTTCTTGGCAACTTACCAGACCACGGACTACATCCGCCACCGACCTTAGCAGACGGAGCTCTATTGACCCCGGTGGAGCTCTGCTTCCGCCAGCGACGCGCTTGATTCCATATCTCTTATAAGCACCATTACCACAAAATACGAAAGGGAGACATGGGGAGTGTCACACTTGATCAGAGCCGTTTAGGAGCGCACCTGGATCGTTGCTGATGCGAAGCTCGTGCAGAGCAGCGTCCATGAGTAATGCGCTCTGCCATCTTTGGTTGGTGAGGAGACCCCACCTCATCCTGGTGACCTGGCTTTAGTTACACAAACACCTCCGGCCCGTACTACAGCAATGCAACATACCTGGGCATGAAGCCACCGGCCCTTGGGAGATTCCAATACACAATGCTGCAGCGTGTCTACTCAGCAACACTGGCTACCACAAGCATATCAAATCTGTCCTCTGCCCCCTATGCTGGCTTCCCCTGGAAATGAGACAAGTTCTAGGTCTCGGACCTTATCTTCAAGGTGCTCCAGCATATCTAAACAAACCACTCCACTGCGCACGCAATTCTCCCCGAGGAGAGGCAGAGAACAAACCGCATGTGACGGAAGTTGCCTATGTTGCTTAAGGTGCTCGGGCACAGATCCTCAGAGGTATTTAGGTGCCTAACTCCCACTGAAAAGCCTATGCACCTTTTAGGATCTGGGCCTCTTATACAACCATGAAGAGGGGGTATAAGAACCAATATAGAACAGAGAGTGGTCGTCTAGTCTAGTATTCTGTCTCCCACAGTCGCCAGAACTAGCTACTTCAGACCACCAATTCCTGCAGCAGGCAGATATGGGATAACTTATCCACAAGGAAAGATTCTTCCTAACCCTTGTTAATTAGAGGTGGTTTTATGCCCTGAAACATGAGGTCTTTTATCCCTGCCAAAGCTCTAGTTTATTAAAATAAATGCGCTGTTATTGTAATTGTGGATATTCGTGTCGTTCATATAAGGGTTTAATCCTTTGGGGGGTGGGGTGCAGGGTTTGGAAGACTGCTAAGCTTTGGTGAAAGAAAGAAAGAAAGAAAGAAAGTTATGAATCAACCCTTCTCTGTCTCCATCACAGGCAATGTGTATGTCTCTCAATCAGACTGTGATTGCAATCAGCAGGATGGTGTGGTTTGCATTAAATGGAGCAGGGGGGGAAATCCAGACTGTGCAATCTGCAAAATGTATGTAAAAAATCACAAACAACAATAAAAACAGCCATTTCCCCCCTTTTTCCTGGTTACGATTTTCCCCAAGGGCGGAGGAACTGGTTGGAAAGTGGAGCCAGCTCCTTTGGGCCCCTCACCCGAGCCTGCCTGCCTGCCATCCCTAAAACCTTCCTACGTCAGCCCTTCAAATCGGTCTATTTTATTACTCATTTCCCCTCATGTTTTTTAATTACATTCTCCACTTCCTTCAAACACTAGTCAACGAAGCATCCAAATTTCCTCCAAATACCCTGGAAAATGTTGAATTATGTAGTTAAGCGTGGTGTAATACAATAGCATTAGGAGAAATATTGCCATTGATCCATTAGTCATGGTATATGCAGGCAACATAAGGAGCTGGGGGAAAGCCTCTGGGCAAACCACACAAAACTGTCCTGCTCTGGGGGTTTTGTTTCACATTTGAAACAGGTTTGTGAAGGTTCAGAAACCTTTGGAGCAACCCTGATTCCACCAGAATTAACACAGAGGCTCCGATCAGTGGCTTATTCTCTATTCTGTTCCCTAGATGCTTCAGGGAAAGGTGCAGGAAATCCTAAAGGGGGCAGTTATAGGATAACCTACACAGAGGGCAAGTTTCTTCCTGACCCTCATTAGTTCAAGGTTGCCTGGAGCATGAAGGTTATATCCCTTGAAAGTCTTGATTTTTAAACCCTTACCATTGTAACTCTGGATATTCTTGTTATCTATAAAAACACCAGTCCGGCCATGGATTTCTCATGGCCTCAGCGATATCTTGCAGCAATGAGCTCAACAGGTTAATTATGCCTTCTGTGAAAGACTATTCACTTTCATCCATTTCCAGTGGACGACTTTTCCATTTCCTTGTACATCCCCTCATTCTTGTAAGATGAGACAGGGTGAACAAAAGGGCCCACTCTGCCTTCCTAACCCCATTCATTATGTTGTATCCCTTGATCACATCTCCTCTTATTCATTTCTCTAACTTTTGGAATGAGCCTATCTGTACTTTTAAGTGAGGCTGGGGACCAGTTTTTTATTTTTTGTCTTACTCATGCAAGATTTGCAGCTTCCCTTGATTTGGACACAACCTGGGTGAAATTGATGGTTCCAATGGAGTTTCTTATGCACCTAGACAGAAGCTTTAGATGAACAGAATAATAAATACCTGTTTCTTATACTGTATTTTCATCCATCAATCTCAAAGCACTTTACCAAGGAGGTCAGTATCACTATCCCCATTTTACAGATGGGGAAACTGAGGCACGGGGAAGGGCTGTGACTTGCCAAAGATCACCCAGCAGGCCAGTGGCAAAGCCAGGAATAGAATCCAGCTCTTCTCTGTCCCAGAGCAGTGCTCTAGCCACTAGGCCATGTTGCAAAAACTCTTAAAGTGGGCAGTTAGGGAACAACCTGACCACACAGAAATCGCCTCCTAAATCTTGTTAATTAGAAATTACTTTACACCCTGAAGTACGAGGGGTTAGACCCCCTTCCATATTTTTGGGGAGTGTAATAGTGCCTGTTCACATTAGCCATATAAATGCCTAGTTCTTTTTTTCCCCTTCATCTCCCCCCCACCCTTAAATCCTGCTACGATTTTGGCTGCAACAATCTCTTGTGGCAATGAGTTCCACAGCCAAAACTATGTCTTTTTTTTTTTTAAAGGATTTCCTTTCATCTGCTTTAAATGTGCTGCCTTTTAGTTTCATTGAATGTCCCCATATCCATTGGTCATGAGCAGGGGATGTAGCAGCACCCCATTTGCCTATTTGGATCCCTCATGCCAACCCGGGACTGATTTACACAGCTCTGCATTGAGACTTGATGGGAACTGGATGAAACACAACAGTTTTGCCTTGCATTTTGCTTTGAGGGTTCCGGCTCATTTGAATGAGAAGCTCAACATGCAGTGGCTTTGATGCCCATATGGATTAAGACTGAACAAAAAGTCCCCACGAGCCCTTGTGAATTCAGACTGCCCAGTCTCCCTCTGCTCTAGTGTCCGTTCGCCCTTTGCTCTGCGTCCCAAACCACGGAGGTCCCCGACTGTCCCTTAACACCGCTGTGTCGCTGGACCCAGTTACAACAGGGGGCACTCCCCATAGCAGACACACGGCTCTTTCTTGCAGCGCAGCCAGAACTGAGATTTGTTGGAATCATGTTTGTGATCTACGCTAAAGCCTTGGGACTCAACCCTGAGCTGTGAGGAGCTCCTTCGAGGCAGCTCTATGCCACCTTCCTACCTCCCTCAACCCTGGGGCTGATTGCCAATATCCTAGGCTGTAGGAACAGGCTACCATCTATGCTATGCCTTCTCCCGTCCCCTGGGATGATCCCCATACTGAGGGGGGAGGAGCAGGTAAAGTGAAGCAGGTTATACCAACTTTATATCATTGGGCTTCTGCTATGGCAAAGGGTTCTCCAGTTGCTCCTTGGAATGCCTGCAATTTGGCCCTTGGACTTTATGAATATGTCTACACTGCTCACTAAGCCCAGGTCTGTGGGACCCGGGCTTGCATCCACAACTGCATTGTAAACCTGGGTTTGCAATTGTTGGACGCGGGCCTCACAGCCACGCTAATGTGTCTCTATCGCACCACGAGACCTTCTGACTCGCGTCTGCAGCTTGACCTGCCTCCATGCTGCAAAATGACCGGGCTTGGACTGGAGTCACAACAGAACTTGGGCTCTGACCCACCCCCCTTAGCAAGGTCCTAGGACCTGGGTGCTCGCTGATCCAAGTCAGACTGATTTGTGTGTGGACGGAAGCAGGGCTTGGGCTCAAACCTGAGTCAGAGCCCAGGCTCAGTGTGCAGTGTAGACGCACACTAAGGCTCCATCTTTCAAAGGAACCTAA
Organism: Platysternon megacephalum; assembly: GCA_003942145.1. Classification (NCBI taxonomy): domain Eukaryota; kingdom Metazoa; phylum Chordata; order Testudines; family Platysternidae; genus Platysternon; species Platysternon megacephalum. The sequence continues at coordinate 5,810,249 of QXTE01000097.1, read as the reverse complement.
GGGAATTAGGATCCATATGTCATTGACTTTCAGTGGTCACCAAGAGCTCAAGAGATGCCACCATCATACCCAGAAGCCTGTCTTAGTGGAAAGACCTTACGACGGAGAAGGTGGGATGTCTCAAAGTGACGGGATTGTAACTTGCTCCAAGAAACCTATTTCATTTCCTGGGCCAGTTCCTCAACTGGTGTAACTCAGCATTTAAATCAATGATGCCATGATGACTCATAGCCGTTTAACACCTTGCCCAGTGATTTGCCCTAAGCCCTGGGCCGCCGGGCAGTCTGGGGTGGATCTTTCTCAGTCTCTCCTGTTGAAGTTGTGCCACTTTGTAGAAAATACACCTCTACCCCGATATAACGCAACCCGATATAACACGAATTCGTCTATAACGCGGTAAAGCAGCGCTCCGGGGGGCGGGGCTGCGCACTCCGGTGGATCAAAGCAAGTTCGATATAACGCGGTTTCACCTATAACGCGGTAAGATTTTTTGGCTCCTGGGGACAGTGTTATATCGAGGTAGAGGTGTACTTGAATAGTCATTGAACCAGACAGAGAGAATCATTCTATAGATTGGTGGTCAGGGCACTCAGGTGGGAGACAAGTTCATGTCTTTGTTCCAATGACTAGTTAATTGTTTATGGAAAGTGGAAGAGCCTCAAGAGGAGAGAGACTGAGCACGATCCCCAAAAGGCTAGTGGGAAGGGTGCTCTGCTGCACGGAGGAAGAGCCATATTGAAATCCTCGCTCCACATCAGGCAGGGGTAATTAAACACTACTCTCCCGTCTCCAACCACTGGGCTAAAGGTAATAATGAGCCAGCCCTATTGCCAGCCCCTGCTTCTCTGCCCTCCCATTTTGGGAATGGCACCTACATCCCCTTCCTTTTATTTTTCCTCCCGGAAACGATACAGGGAATTCGTGTCAAATTCGCCAACGGTTTCAGGTTGGCCAAACCTGTATTTTTGGGCAAATAAACTATTTGTCTGAAAAAATTCACCCAACGCCATACAGAGATGGGTCCCACATGAGCTCCAGACCTGACCCTAAACGTTCCCAAAGGTTGGGGAGAAAAGGGGAGCTCTGATCCAGAATCCCCAATAGATCAATCGATCTGACCACCGCTCACCACAGCACACAGACCATCTGGGGGGGTGGGTGGGTGGGGGGGTGACATTAGGCCTATTGCAGCCCCAGGATAGAACACGGATGAGTATGTGAAACTAGACACTGCTGGGACTCAGAGTCTGACTGGCAGACTCCTGGAGGAGTGAGAACAAGGGGCTTTGTTAGGCTTTCCTGCTTCTGAGTGGCAGGCGTGAGCCTTATTTCAGGAAGGAAGCAGCTCTGCCGAGGATGGCAAACAGGGTAACATGTTGCCGAGAGATCTTCCATTTGTAAGCAGAGCACTGCTACAGCTGCTCCTGTTCTCTGTGCATTATTTATAGTCCTACTTAGTTCTGCACTCCCCTTTATCCACCTTCCAAGGGGTTCTATAGGAAAACGAATCTTTGACTCGGTAATTTTAATCTTGACTAAATGAAAAAGAAACAGACACACACACACACACACAAGCTGAATCCACACTGGGGAGGTGACAGCAAGCTCACCTCAGCCCCAAGAGGCTGCAGGTATTGGCTTCTTGCTTAGAGCAAAGAGCCTTAACCTATATATAAATTGTCTATTGCTGTTCCCCTTTCACTAACCTGTGTCTGTCTGTCCTTGTACCATGGGATCCTAAAAATCAGGGCCTGTACTACAGGTGTGTTTGGAATTTGTTAGGCATCCTGGGGGGTCCGACTGCAATCCATAAAAAGATAATAATGGAGCTGGTTGAAATTTTCCAAGTTTTGATTTTTTTTAAGCCAAGTTTTCATCACAACTTCAGCGGGTGGAATAGCGGCAAAAACATAACAATCGTGAAAAATTCATCATAGTTTTCAGCCAGCGATCGAGCTGTTTTTGTTTGTTTTTGAAATTTCGATGGAAACGTCAAACTAGCCGCCTCCAAAAATCAGATGAGTTTTTCACAAAAACTTTCATCTGTTTCCCCCCCCCCCGCACTCCCAGTTGTCAAACATTAAATAAAAACAACAACAAAAGTTGGGCCCATAGGGATAAAAGGGTAGAGAAGCATACCCTCTTGTCTCCTAAAAAAAAAACCATTTATGCTTGCCCCTGGACCATGAATCTATCTATCTGGGTATCTCTCGGATCACCCTTGTGAAGCATACAGCCCAGTTTCCATTGCAAACTAATTATCACCGCCTCACTCTCAGGATCCAGCTGACAATAGGGCTTTATAAATACTTTCTTTAATGCAGGCTGTGCCCACCGGGATGGAATGTGAAATGCTAGTGTTGGTGCAAGCGGATGCTCCAGAATTACTTAGGGCAGGTATGGAGGTCACCCTTTGCACCATAAAGAAGTGGGTGTCACTAGGGGGCTTGACAGCTGTGACAGACTGACAATATCCTGGACAAACCTTCCGGAATTAAAATCATCTTCATTGAATTAAGTTAAACCTTGTTGAATTAGGTAAATACCTTTGGGATCCATTGTATAAAAATACAATTGTGTATGTGCTGTTGTAGGATTAAATACAACTTTTCTAGAGACTTGCCCAATGCAAATGTTAAGAAATTCAAAGAGCTGTTTGGGACAATATGTGTAAAATGGATTTGCGAGGGGGGGTGAAGGGAATCCAAATGACCCACTTTGAATCAATGTTTTTGGACCTATGCCCTGGAGGGAGACCCACTGTCTACTAATTAGCTACTGCTGGAAACTCCAGAGCAAAGACCCCTGAACTGTATAAAGGATGGATTGAACCGTACATGAGTGCACCAGGGTTCTGAGCTGAGGCCGTTATGAACTTGTGACCACAAGAGACACCCCTTTGGGGGTTTGAAGGACTCACTTGCCAGAGCCCCTGTTAGAGCTTGGTGATCTCTGATAAACTTGTTGGCCAGTAGGTAGGTTCTTTGATTGTTTTTTTTTTTTAATATGTTTCCTCTGCTTTTGTCTGAAGAATAAAACAGGCTTGCATGAAAAGAGCAGTGTGGTATCTACATCTGTGGGCAGTCACACCGTGAACCGTCTCTGAAGAGCAAGCCAGCAGGTATGCTTGGGTAGCCTGTCTCTGCTGAAATAAGCCAGGGAACTGTGCAGGCTGAAGATAACCCGGTCAAAAGGGAGAGCGACTCCTGTCTCCACGCAAGACAAGCAACAGCCAAGATTGCTGGGAGCCTGAGAGTGGGTGCCCTTGGTGGACCACACAGGGGAAATTCAGGTGCAGTTGCCCTGAACTGTGACCACAGGCATCCTAGGGGAACCCATTCACTTATTCCCTGGACAGGTTTATTCCCTGGAGTGGCGTTTCTGCCCTGACCTTTCATAATTTTACATTTCAGCTATTCAGATAAAAAACATTCTGCTAGCAAGCCAGCCCACATCCTTCAGTATCCACGCAGACTCATTCGACAACCGGCCTATTTCATTCCTCTCTTTACAACCTTCTGGGGCTGAGTGCTCGGCGCGCTGTCTCGCTGGGACAGGGCCTCTCAGAGCTGTCCAGCACAGAGCAAACCCGCTGCTCCACCCCCGCACGGCCTGTGACCATGCACGGCTGTGCTGGTTGGCATGAGGGGGCAGAGGCCATGGTCTCCTCCAACTACAGGGGGCAGAAAAAGGACAGAGGCTCCGACTGTGACAGGAAGCTGCAGGGGTGGTGCTGGTGGTCATGGGGGTGTGGCTAGACACACCCTAACCTGCAGACTGTAATCCCTTCTGGCCATTGACCTTGTCTTCAGGGAGAGAGGGTTAATGTTTAAGTTGCCTTTATCCATTCTGGATTTTCTCTCTGCCTCTTTCTCCTCCCCTTTTCCACTCTCTCCCCAACCCAGTAGAGTCCAAGGCCTGGTCTAAAAGAGGAGGAATAATCCCTACCGCTGAGCACTGCAGAAATGCCAACCCAACCCCCCCCGTGCAGGTGGGGCTAGGTTGACAGAAGACTGCTTCCTAGCTCCCATCACTCAGGGAGGTGGCGTTACCACAGCACTGGAAAAGCCTTTTTCATCACTTTAGCAGGTGTCTACGCTACGGGGTAACAGCGGCACAGCTCCTGCACCAGAGCTACACTGCTGTAGCCACGGTGGTGTAGACTAGCCCTAGGTCTGAATCAAGCTCTCATGTTCGTAGCGCCGGAGTGGCTGCAGCAGTCTCTCATTTGAGACACGGGGGTGGGGGGTAGGGACAACTCCCGAAGGAGTTCATCTATCCAGCATGTCCTATCAGGAGGGAGGGATGCTGAGTTTGACCCCACCCCAGGCTACCTTCCCAGGGGACACATTCTAGCAGCGCTAGCCCTCCTCTCCAACAGCACGAGGGACCCCCTCCAGAAATCATTTCAGACAGATGTTTACATCTGAAATGTACCGACGAGTGCGTGCAGCTGGCCAGGCGGTTCACACTCCAGTTTGGCCCCCAGGGAAAGACTAGGAATTAGCACCGCAGGGATAAAGAGTCGTATGAAGCGTGCAGTCCGTTTCGTCATCCCGCCATGGGCATACGGGGGGGGGGGGGTACCCCTAGGAACAGCACGACCCATGGAGAGAGAAACACTCAGCACACGGGTCCTATTTGCAGTGCCTGCTCTCATACATGTTTAGTGCATTCCTGCTGTGTTGGTGACCCACCGAATGCAGTGGCAAATAGGTTCGTTCTGCCTACCTGCCTCCTAATGCACCAATCACAGGGAGGGAATCGCAGCAGTCTTTCCTTAACTTACCATCCCACACTGAATTTAAGTAAGAGACACCATTGTGACGCTCCGCCATAGCATGCAATACGACGCCGATCGCCATGTGACGATGTTGTGACGCCGCATTGCAGCATGACAGCATCCTGCCCTGCTCCCAGGTTGGGATGCAAGGTGACCCCTTTGCGTCACGAGATGATATCATAAAGCAACGTCATCCCTCCCGCCACATCCTCACACGCTCACGATGCAACTTGACTCGGAAGTGGCCACATTCTGATCTCAGGCGCCAGGCGGTGCCAGCTGTAAACAGGGAGCAGAATCTGGCCCCGTGTCATGATACGGTGACAGATTTGTTCTTCAATCTAAAACTAGCTGCAAGTATTCCCCCCTCCCGCCCCCCCGAATTAGGTAGCAACCCTACCCCACTCCTAACACTGGAGAGCACCCTTTGTCTCTGCCTGGTTTGACAAGCACTCCCTCTCATTTCAATGTCCCCCTGGAATTTCACCCTCCTAGCGTAGCCCCTCCCCAGCACTGTTGATACACTTTGGCCAGGGGGCGCTCGCCCTGCCACTAACCATGCTGGATCTGTCCTGGGGCTAAAGACACAGCACTCTCATGACTGCGTGGTGCACTGTGTCCCGCTTAATCTCCGGTAGAAGAAGTAGAAAGCTGGCACCTTTCCTTAGCGTTGGTCCTGAGATGGCTTGCAAATCCTGTTGGGCTCAGCAGGCCGGGCGGGTGCTCAGCACCACCCCGGATCAGGCCGCGTGCTCACCTTAAAACGAAAACAGGTCAAAATAAAAGAAAAGACCCATAAGAAAAAGGAGTGAAACGGGGAAGTGGTTGGCAGTGCCTGCTGCTCATTAGAAGAGGGGATACTTCACACAAAACACAGGCAGCAAATTAGCCTTTAATCATTGCCTTCTTCGGCTGGGTTTTATTTTAAAGTGCATTTAAATCCTGGCGCTTCCCTCCACACAAGCAGCCTTGGGGACTCTGGCTCGCCTCCTGTTTATTCCCCAGCTGCTTTGTTGTCTCCTATCAGCGGAATTAGGGAGCCGTGTCGGCAGAGATACTCCGGTGCAGCCAGTGAAGAAGTTCACACAGAAAATTGATATTCGCTACAAATTATTTTGGATGATTTACTGGAATGAATTAACTCACAGGGACGTGGGGAAAATTCCAACGGTGCCTTCACTGCCTGCCTGCCCTGACTCTGGGGAGAGCTTATCTTCCCTGCAGGCTTTAGGGCACAGGTTCTCAATCTCGGGAGCACTGGTGGTCTGCTAACATTTGCCGGTGGCCCATGGACAGCTGGCTGATCACAGGGTCCTTGTTCCCAGGTGCTAAATTGCATTCACAGAAGCTAAGCGCTATGTCCAGCATTTCCCTAATGTTCCTTTCCCATGTGAGCTCTAGTCCTAATCACCAATAGAAAGGGGAGGCGGGGCCCTGCCAGGACAGGCAGGGGTCACATCCTCACAGACCGGGGCAATGGCGTCCATGAGACGAGCTGTCTATTAAAACATGGCCTGCACTCTGAAACGGTTTGAGGAGCCTGTGTAAAAGCGTGCTGTTGCCCATGACTTCATTATAAAAGGCAGAAACCTGTTTCCCAAGAAGAAAATGAGAGTTTTGCCAGTGATATGAAAGGATGGGAAGAGGAGTAGGAATTACAGAGAGAACTTCATTGAGCATGGAGATATAGATGGCCTGATGGAACAGACGGACCAGCTTCCTAAACAGCCAGGGATGAAAGCAGAAAGACGTGCCTTTCTCCATCATTCGAACAGCCAGTGGGATTTAGGTAAACAGAACAGGCCCCACCCTATCCCTGGCACAAACCCACTGACTTCAGTAGATTTACACTAGAGATGAATGTAGCCAGGATAGCAATCTTATTCTTGCAAGAAGTGTCATGGACTCCTTAATTTGTATGGGCAACGCCTCCATTATACATCTCAGCCAAAAGATAGCAACTCCAGCGTGACACTGTGCTAGATGTTAGCTCACGGGGCAGAGTGTGACCAATGGATCACCAACCCCACTTAGATGCCCTTTGAAGGTCTCCCGTCCAAACATTGACTCAACCCAGCACTGCTCAGTTTACAAGATTAAACTGGATCCCAGTATTAGAGGCTAAGAGTGCCGAGAGCCAGACAGTCGTCGCTCGTTGTTCGTACAATCAGAAATAAGCGAACGTACTTGTAGCCGAGTATTGAGATACAGTCACTTTACACATTGTACCTTAATGTAATGACAAGAAATGAAGCACTGTATAGAAACTGACAGGAGGCAAAATATATCCTGTGGGAGGGTAAGAAAAATGCTTCCACATCAACCGTAGTTCTCTGGTCTGAAAGGAAGGCAATGCAAGGATATTAGAGTACCAATAATGAGATTTGGGATGGGCTGAAAAACATAACTCTTGTCCACTTAAGGGCCGTTAAAGACCCATGGCACATTCTGTGGTAATAAGGGTGTCTCTGAGATTGAGCGCCTTAACTTTATGAAACCTTCAGCCTTAACCTCTCTGTTCCTCAGTCTCCAGATCTGTAAAAGGGGAAAATAATATTCGGGAGGAGGGGAAGGGGCTATGAGACTTAATTAGTGTTTATAAAGCTCCTACAAACCCTTGGCTGAAAGGGTCTATGCAAACACAATTAAATTATTTCTAGTGAAGTCTCTAGGTTTAGTCCAATGAAGCAGACCTGCCAGAGAGGTCATGCAGAATGTGCCAGTCATAAGAACATAAAAATGGCCATACCGGGTCAGACCAAAGATCCATCTAGCCCAGTATCCTGTTTTCCAACAGTGGACAGTGCCAGGTGCCCCAGAGGGAATGAACAGAACAGGTAATCATCAAGTGATCCATCCCCTGTCGCTCATTCTCAGCTTCTGGCAAACAGAGGCTAGGGACAACATCCCTGCCAATAGCCATTAATGGACTTATCCTCCATGAATTTATCTAGTTCTTTTTTGAACCCTGTTATGGTCTTGGCCTTCACAACATCCTCTGGCAAGGAGTTCCACAGGTTGACTGTGTGTTGTGTGAAGAAGTACTTCCTTTTATTTGTTTTAAACCTGCTGCCTATTAATTTCATTTGGTGACCCCTAGTTCTTGTGTTATGAGAAGTAGTAAACAACATTTCCTTATCTATTTTCTCTACAGTCAATCAAACTCCACACACCGGGGGCGCTAGCATCCTCAGGGACCAGTGCCAGTTTCTCTCCATCACCATCGTTTGGATGGTGAGAATCCCGCACTATTCACAAGCGGCATTAGTGTCGCCTCACTGAGTGTGTTCTCTCTTGATTGTTGGATTTGCTGCTTTGAGTAATTACATCTGGGATTTCCAAAGGGAGCTGTGGGGTGGGGGGTGCGAAGCACCCTGCATGCCTCGCTCCCTTAGTCTCCTTTGAAAATCCCAGTTTACACGTACATACTAAATGCATTTTCAAATCATTGCTATTTTGAGGAGAGGCAGCATGCTCTTTTGAGAGAAACTGGGAGAAAGGGCTTTTGGTTTTTATTCCTGCCTGTGTCACTGACGTGCTCTGTGACCAAGGGCAAAGCACATCACCTCTCTAGGCCTCATTTTCCACATCTGTAAACTGGGCATAATGGATGAAAGGCGCTGTGCTTCTACAGAACAAAGAACTGTATTCTAATAGAGCAGCCATTCCCTTTTGTTTGTACGTCCTCACGCTCACTTGGCAGGCAATGACCTCCCTTATGAGTCGGTGCCTTCCAAGCAGGCCACGTCACTTGCACAGAGGTCACTGATTGATCTGGCTTTTGAAAAGTGATCCTGTGATTCAAACTCCCACACAAGCGACTGCTGGGCAACTCAGCACTGGGTGATTCTAAGTCACTTGCCTTTAGGGGTTTCTAGTTAGCACTCCTGTAGTGTGAAAACTCATTGGGACTGCTTCATCCCTGATGTAATGCCACTCACTTTGGATGGGTTTACACCAGGGCGCAACTGAATTTAGTCCTTCAACCTTGAATCCCCTCTCACGCGCACCACATCAGTGACACCCAGCTCTGATCAGCACTGATTGCACACTGCTGGGGTGAGAGAAGGAGTCATTCGGCATCTGCCTTCCATATTGGACTTCTCTGGTACTGCTCCATCAATAGACCTTAACTTTGCCCTCCCGCGACCACCGTCTAATGGGGCAAGAGAGAGGTTCATCCTTTCTTCTACTTGGGTCTAGGACGGAGAGGAGGGAGGTGGCTTTAAGCTACCTTTGCATTCCCTTTATTCTGGGGCCATGCATGATCCTGCCCAGTCCCCAGTGTAAATTAGAGCAACCTCAGGGCTTCTCTAACTAGCACTGTTTCCCATGGCTCCCTCTAGACCCTTGGAAGCAGAGAGTAACCATCATGCAGTATGCTCGTGCCAGGCCCCTGATCTGTCCCCTTCTCCCAGGGCTGGAAGTCAGGCCAGCCTAGAGCCCTTATGCCAGCTCTGCAATTGCCAGGGAAGCCCCTTGCATTTCCCATTTCTACCCACTATAGGGCCCCTTTACATTACTAGAAGGAAGCATAGTGTATCTGAGGATCAGCCCCCAGCCTTCTCTGATGGCGTTCCAGCAGTGGAACCCAGCCCTGACCCACCAGTCCCAAACCCCTGATCTGAAACTTACATTAGATTTCATCACACTTCCCGTTACAGCTGTAAACCAGGGAGTTCTGGACTCTGCTGGCTCCAAGGCGATCAGGATCTGTCCCTCAGAATTACTCCAGATTGACACCAGTGCACACGAGATCAGAACCTGCCCCAAACTGCATGCCATCTGCCCCCTCCCTGTCTCTCTGCAGGGCACCCAGCCTTGTCAAGTTTAGTTCTCCCATGGTTGGTTTACGTGCAGCCTGTACATGGCTGTCTAAACGCTGCAAACGCTTTGAACTAAGCATGAAAATTGGTTTCCAGGCTCCAGCAGTTTCTAAATAATGGATGTTTAAGATAAAAATAATAAAAAAAAGAAGGAACACAAAGTGGATTCTGGAAAAAAAACAGAAGCATTTTCCGCACAAGTCTCCAAGAAAAACAGGGCAACAGGGCATCAATAAAGGGAACAGCCCCAGTCTGAGAGAACAGGGGGGAGGGAAGAGAAAGTCACTAATTCTCTGCTCCCTCAGTGTAGCAAGCCTCATTTCTCTTCATTCCCTGAAGCTTCTCTTCACTTTATATTCTGCCTCGATGCAGATGTAATATATTCTGTCAGTGCAAAATTTGGGCTGAAAAATGCGCTGGCCTTCGGAGATGTCTGGATTGAACGGGGGCGGGGGATGGCTGGTGCTAAGGATCTGGGCTGCGCAAAATTGGCTCGGCGGCACCCAGAGGCAGAAGGAACTCAGGGATCCGGACGGAGTCAACCGTGTGGACCCTGGGTATTACTAGAGGCAGCATTGACTAATGGTTAGAACAGTGGACTGGGAATTAGAAGATCTGGATTCTTCATGGCTCTGCAACTAGTTCACTTGTGTGACCTGTGCAGAGCCAATGCAACGTGCTGTGCCTCACTTTCCCCAGCCATGCGAGGAGGAGAACATTGGACAGCTTTTAAGACCCTCGGATGGAAGGTGTTATAGCCGAGCTAAGTATCATTATGGCTTGCCAGGAGAATAGGAGAAGGATGTTGCGAGTCATGAGTAGAAGGATGGCGGAGATCCAGGTATGAGTGATAGCCCTGGAACATAAGCAGGACATCGCACTAATCACGCCATCACAAAAAAGTTGGTCCAGTAAAAGATATAACATCTTTTATATCCTGGGATCGACACGGCTACAACAAAACTGCAAATCACACATGCACAAAATTCCTTACAAGACTACATGTAAGAAGTACGTCACCCATCATTGACATGCAGCCACCTCTGGAGTGAAACCCAGCAGCTGTTTAAAGGGCATTGAAGACTCTTATTGACTTCAGTGGGCTTTGTATCTGGCCAAAGCAGTGCACAGCAACACTAACCCATACTTGGGGACAGGAAACTAAAGAGAAAATGTAAGTAGAAACAGCATAATTTGCTCCAGACACCGGGATTAATTGGTGTTAAATGAGCTATGGGATATTCACTAATCACAAGTGTCCAGGAGTTTGTTTTCTCACGTTGGCCAGGCAGAGCCTTCCCCAACACCATGCTGAAGCAGGGATTTAACACTGACTCAGAGGGGAGGGTGTTTCCTATTGTATCACTAGCAGAACCTTGGGTTTTTCCTTGCAAGTCTCCCCACCAAAATACAAGCCCTGGACCCCAATGTTGCCAGCCTCTCCACTCTTGAAATCCCAGTCTCTTCTGTTGGCGATAGGTGTGGGGGTGGCTAGTAGGATGGAGTCGGAGACCAGGCTAGCTTCTCTTGTAAATGTTGACGAGGGCAGAGCTGGAGGCGTTGGACTGCCTGCCACTGCTGGAAATGTCAGGCTGAGCAATTAGAGGCTGAAACAATATTCAGACGCAGGCCCACATCACATTCAGGGTTACAGATGATACGGAAGGGGACTGTGGCCTGGTTTTTTTTCCTTGGAGGTTTTATTGTCCTTTAGTGGGGCACCCACTGTAGCACATCTCTCCCAAAGGGCACGTGCAACAGATTGATTGCAAAATCCTGTTCTCTTTCCAAATGCCCTGGAAAATCGCAACTGTACTCTGCAATACAAATCAGAAAAATCACCTGGTACCCCCGACTGCCTCTTGAGTTTTCTTATAACTCCTTCTCCCTCTGAGGGGATTTTTCTCCCCCTCCCTCTGTCCTGTTAAAGTAGAAGGGTTGATATGCTTTGTAATTGCCTTGTTAGGACAGCCAGAATCCACCCTGCCTTCTCTGAATTTCATTCCAGCCTTGAAAAACATTCAGGAGAAGCCCCAGGGTCACCTCTCCCCTGTGTGATTTCCTGCTGCCTCCCAGGTGATTTCAGTTCAGCCATCACTCACAGATCAGCCTCTGAGGGCTGGAAAGTTTAGTCCCCGACAATCATGTTATTTATTTATTTATTTTTGCTTCTACAGCACCTTCCCTTGCAGCATTGTATAAGCATTAACCCCCTCATCCCCACTGCGCAGCAGACAAGCACCATTAGCTCCACTTTGGCGGTGCCGAGAAGCAAAGCGACTTGCTCAAGGTGACGCAGCGAATCAGCGGCAGAGCCCGGACTAGAACCCAGCCGTCCTGACGCCCAGTTCCCTGCTCTAACCACTACGTCATGCTGCCTTGACTAAGATGGGGGAGGATTTGGGCAGGTCTCACATTTTCTGAGCCGATTCCTCCACTTCTTTATGCGTTGTTCTAAGCCACCTTCACCGCCACAGGTTTGGACGGGAGATTGTCAGTCAGCGAGTCTATGAGGGGGCAGGGGGTGAAGAAGACATGCTCTACATTTCTCCAGGGCCCCACGTGAAGTAACAATACTGTCACATGCTCACAACACCTCTGCCTCCCGCTGCCTCAGACCCCCTCCTCACCCCTCGGGCTGTGAGGAGCCCTTGCTCATAAAGTTCCCTGGCCTCCCGTGCGCAAACGGAGACGCCAAGGCTCGAGCGGGAAGCAACGGAGAGCATTAGGAGATTGGGTGCCGGCTGCACCATAGTCAGAGAGGAACCTGGCAACATGGGCACTCTGCTGGTGCATAGGGTGCTTAGGCCTCAGGCTGTGACTAGTCAGAGCTAGTGAGAGTGAAATGCAGGCGACCCACGAGTAAAAACCTGCAGGAGGAGAGAGCCCATTTATCCGCCTGCTTTGTGCGCGGCTCTCCCGAGCTCGCTCTCCCTCCCCGTGTGTTGCATTAGCAACAGCGCTCGCAGCAGCCGTCAAAACAAACACTTAGCTTTTGGCCTACGCACGGCTGTGTCAGAGCCCGAGGTGCCTGCCCCTGTGTCACTGCAGACCTCCGGCCTTTCACTCCCTGCCTCTCTCACACAGCTGGGCTTCTTTGCCAGGCTGTGCCTGGGCGTCCGCATGGTGCAGAGCAGCTCCTCTTACGTCACGGGAAGTTACTCAAGGGACGGAGATGATGGACACAGGGGACCCGGTTCTCTTCGCACACTGGTGTAAAGCAGGAGGAACTTCCCTGAAGCCTGTGGAGTTACCCCAGGGTGACGCTAACGTAAGAGAGAGTAGCAGCAACCCCAGGGAGAGGGACAGCCAGAGGAAGCATGGGTCTAGCAGTTCGATCCTGGGTTCAGTGCCCAGCTCTGTTCCTCATTTCCTGCATGAACTGGCTCAAGTCACTTCCCCCCGTTACAGAGAGGGGAAACTGAGTCACGGAGGTGCAATGATATTTACCTACTACCTGACAGCAGGACATCAGAAGCTTAATTCACGAAGGTTTGCCAAGTGATCTGCTGGCTTTGCGTGGAAGCCGCTATTGAAGTGTGCACGCCAGAGGCTAATTCAAGGATTAGGACCCACTTCAGTTGCCCAGAAGCCCTATTTTAAGGACTTAGGTGGGGCGTAAGAAGGCTTTGTGAGCGCTCTCTGCGCAGCAGGGGATGTCACTCTAGGAGAATACTACCAAAATGGAGCTAGACCTGGCCCTTTGAAATGTCTCCCGTCCTGCAGGAAACAGGATATTTTGTTTTTTCTTTTCACAGGAACTCAGCCTTATTCAGCAGAATTCACTCTGCAGGGAAGAAGAGGTTTTTAAGGTCGGGCTTGACAAAGCCCTGGCTGGGATGATTTAGTTGGGGATTGGTCCTGCTTTGAGCAGGGGGTTGGACTAGATGACCTCCTGTGGTCTCTTCCAACCCTGATATTCCATGATTCTATGAAGAAACATCTTAAAGAACCAGGCGATTTCTCCCAGCATCTACTGCGGGGCTTTCCCACATGGATACCCATAAAAGCAACTTCTGGGAACTCCAGCGCTCAGAGGCCAACGACACCAGCCGGGAAGGGACACGTTTTAATTATAAGAAGTGTGCTACCTGTACGTGTCATCCAAATTATTAACAGGCGTTGTAATTCACTCAAGGGGGCTTTTTGCCAAAGTCAGCAAAACGAAGAGATTCAATTACAGCCTTTGACTGAGCCTGCTTATTGTTATTTATAATACAATACATCCCAGCTGCAAGGGAGAGAAAGAGAGAGAGAGAGAGATGTGCAGATGCTGAAATGCTGGCTGTCTTGCCAGTTAATTGAAATGCCTGCACCTTGCTAAGATTGCTTCTTCTGGCCTCCATGACATCAGGGGGGGGTGATATACCTGGAGCACTGTAATAGAGAGGCACTCTCTTGAAAGGATGCCGGTGGAAGGAATAACAGACCTCTAAAGAGCAGCCAGCACCTGTGCTCCAAACCAAATTGCCGAAGAGTTACAATGGGGTCTTTTAAATGAATCCCATAGGAGTGTCGGTAGAAGAGTGATTCTTTCTTTAAAGATGGCATTGCAGGGTTCTAGAATCATTCACGCCAAATGATTGCAGATCTGACCATGGTTGATAAGAAGAGAGATTATTCCCGCCACACTCTACCTGGGAGGCAAGAAAGCCTTTGTCTATTCCTCCTCCGGAGAAAAAAGGTTTTGCCCTTGGTTATCAGCTCATTTGCTGTTGCAAATGCGCTGGTAAGGCAGGAGTAGAATTCAGCTTACTCGCCGGTAGCCAAGTGGGCTCAGCAGGACTAGTCGGAAAAGCTTTGTTCAATACCCATCTCCGCCACAGGCTCCCTGAGTCACCTCGGTCAAGTCACATAGGGACATATTTTAAAGGGCTTCGCACCCAGCAGCTCCCACCAGGACGACAGCTACACAACTGCCCCCTGCTGCGCTGGCTCAACTCTTCCCGTCTGCTGGCCTGTGCACGGAGGGGTGGAGCCAAAGGTCAGCCCAGGTCCCGCCCACTCCTCACCCACATACTGTGGATAAGAGGAAGAAAGTCCCACAGCGCCTATTCCACCTAGGCAGCTGGCCCAACGACCCAGAGACCCCGCGCAGGAGCATATGGTGCAGTCTCACTTCCTGTAATGGCCCTGCTCAGAGCAAACACCCAGCTTGAGGGAGCACGGTTCAATGGTCAGGTTGCTCCTCAAAGACTTGGTTCATTTCCCTGCCCTGCTCTAGACTTCCTGTGGGACCTCGGGCAAGCTGCTTGGTCCTTCTGTCTCTCCATTCCCCATCGGTAAAGGGGGGGCTCACACTTTATATATACGGTAATGGGGGCCAGCTAGGTAGCTAAAATAGACAGACAAGTCTCTCCTCATCCGGGCTGGTGGAGCAGATGCCTTCACACCCTTCCCGTGCATGCAGGGAGTCATGATTAGGTGCAGGTTCCATACGACCCTCCCAGCCCTTGCCTTGCAAGTTCCGCTCTTGATCACTTCTGAGAGCCTGAGTTTTGTCACCCCCTCACATTCCAAAAAAAGACAAAGCAACCTGGAGGTGCAATTGGAGGATGGGATGGGATGGGAGGGAAGGGCCCTGGAGATAGCAGCAATTATGTAAACTTTCTCGATTGCCTCTGCCTACTCAAACCACTGTGTGTGTGTTAACAGCGAGACAGGCATCTCGTATATATTTGATAAATAAACCTCTCCATTTATTCAGGGAAGTGAATTTGTAGCTATTATGATTCAAATGGCATGACATGTTTGGGTTTTTTTTTGCTATTGGGTTTTTTAAAAGCCATGAAAATTGCAAAAACCAAAGCAATTTTCTTTGCATATGTATCTCTGTGAAATACACACACACACACTCACAAATAACCTGTCCAACTGTCTCTTCCCTTGAGGAAGTGGATGAGGGGCATGATAAATAAATTTGAAATTGCTACCATCGCTTGATTCTGAGAGATGCATCTGGCATGTGTTAAAACAAGGCACATGCTGTATTCATTACCCATTGAGCTACATTTTAATTTCTCCCTCATTAACATTATCTGCTACCGGGGTTGTGTATCATGTCAAATCCTTGGACTGTCAATCAATTCATTAGACGGTTGTTTAATTTGTCATATGTGCTGTTATCTCTTATTAGGCTGCCACGCCAATCAGTCAATCAAAGGGAAAGGAAAAGGAAGCTCCAAGGGGAAGCGCTGTTCTGGGATAGGAGAGATGCTGTACTTCAGGGTTTAAACCAGTCTCATTACTAGAGATCGGGAGAAGAATGAGGGGAACGGGCACTGGATTTTTTGTTTCACGGGGAACGTCACAAGTTCTAACTTTTTCCCCACTCCAAAATGGGATGAAAGCAAAACAATTCAAAAGTTTGCATGAGATAATTTTTTTTTTTTTTTTAAGTTTTGGGTGAATGGAAACGTGGTTCTGATAAAAATCAAAACACTTCATTCCAATGTTGACTTTTAATATTTTAGATCATATTCATTTTTAAAATGTAAGGAAACAACCAGATTGAAATGGAAAAATCCAAGTGTTCTGCTCTGTATAGGTTGAAATGGATGGGTCAGACAGTCTCACATCGTGGGGGGGGTTTGCAGGTGAGGCGGATCAATTTTTCTTTTGAAATGAACTTTTGCTGAAATCAGCACAGACATGACACATTCTGCTTTCAAGAAATCAGCATTTTCCAACGGAAAAAAATATGGTCGGAAAACTGCCTACCAGCGCTAGATGAGATCTAATATAAGGGGCAGATTATCCCACAGCTACTACGCGGGGATCTTACAGATTCCCCTGAGACATCTGGTGGTAGCCACCACCACAGACAAGATGCTGGACTAGCCGTACCATAGGAATTGCCTGACTGGATCATACCAACCTTCTTAGAGGAGTAAAGACACCAGCCAGAGGTTTAGGTCTGGTCTCCAAAAGCCGAGTGACTTTCACAGAGTCTAACCTTCCGTGCTTCAGCTGGGCAGGTTTAGTATCAGCCCTCCACCCATGGGGCCTACATATGGAGCTGATGATCTTATCAGTGTCTGCCACCCACTTGCTCGGTAAACAATAATCCCGAATGGAATGGGTTACCTAGGGAGGTGGTGGAATCTCCTTCCTTAGAGGTTTTTAAGGTCAGGCTTGACAAAGCCCTGGATGGGATGATTTAGTTGGGATTTGGTCCTGCTTTGAGCAGGGGGTTGGACTAGATGACCGCCTGAGGTCCCTTCCAACCCTGATATTCTATGATTCTATGAACACTTCCCCAGTGTCACATGTTCAAAGCACTCTACAGATAGCAATGAATATAGCCTCACAATGGCCCTCTACAGGTGCAGATGTAGGAGCTGGTCCAGTCTAGAAAGGAGGAGGAGGATTATGCTTTGAGCAATGCCTTGGTGATCAGGAAACCCTGCTTCAGTTCCTGGCTCTGTCACAGACTCCCAGGGTGAGCTTGGGTAAGTGATTTAATTGCTCTGTGCCTCAGCTCCCCATCTGTAAAATGGAGATAATCATCATTCCTTCCTCCCTCCCTCTGTCTTGTCTATTTGGATTGTAAATTCATCAGGTCAGGGACTGCCTCTTGCCCTGAGGCTGTACAGGGCCTGGGGTCAGATTTTTCAGAAGAGCTCTACGCCCGCCCTATGGAACTGGTTAGAATATCCAGCCAGAAGCGTTACAATGGCACATTCTGGGTGCCGGCATCTCTTGAAAATCTGCTACGGTAATAAATGAATAGTAATGCTCTTGCAAATAAACTCAGTCACTGCACCTCTGTGGCATTTGCAGCCCTTTTTATGCTCACGTTCATGCACATTTGGCCAGGCGAGTCTTTATCTGCCGGGATGTTCATGCAAAGCAAAAGCCTCGAGAATCCCAGTGTGAGCATCCTCGCTCTGGGAAAAAAGTGCACGGATCCCTCTGGGAAAGTTATACTTCATCTGCCTGCTTAGTGGTTTTCCCTTCCCTGATTGGATGACCTGGGCGGCTCAGGGAGCCAATCGCACAATCATTTCCACAATACACCACTGAATAAAAGAAAAAGGGAACCACAAAGTCCTTGTGGGTGAGGAATCAGTAAGCGAGTATCAAGCCTGGCCTGTTCTTCCAGGCTTCCTCCAGCACAGAAATTTGCTGAATCTCTTGGGGCATGGCCAGGAAGTATGGGGAGACGCTGCTCTAGTCCCCCTTCTCCACAATCCAAACTCTGTGTTAAGTTACCTGATCAGTTAATGCTGCCTTCAAGCTCAGAGACCTCCGCAGCTCTCAGTGCAGGTCCCAGTGTAGCCTGCTTGCTTGCCTACAGATCTTTTCTTATGAATTTGATCATTGGTTCAATTACAGGTTTGTTATTTGTTAGTATAGTAAGTTTATCAATTTCTATTAGAGTATTTTAACTGGAACGCAAGAAACCTACAGGCCACATCCTGTATGTCGAGCTAAAACAAGTTAGCAGACACATGTCCGAGCCCTTTACCCTAGATAGGTGATGATGAGCTAAAGCGTACGGGATATAAGTCTGTGATCCTTAACATAGATAAGTGGGCCAGTTCAAGCAAGCTGGTAGGTAAGACCACCCCAGTTCATGGCCTTTTTCAGACCTAACCGGTATTCCACAAAGAACATGGAAACAACCGGCTGGGACAGAAATAACAGAGGTGAGGAGGAGCTAATGATCACTAGTAGTTACGAATGTGTCATGAATACGCTCGAAGAAGTCAGCCTACACAGTAAGAGTACGCTGATGTTTTGGTGGGTGAGGAAGTTGAGTTTGAACATGGAAGGAGGACACATCATACTCAGGTTCTATAGCAGGGGTCGGCAACCTTTCAGAAGTGGGGTGCCGAGTCTTCATTTATTCACTCTAATTTAAGGTTTCGAGTGCCAGTAATACATTTTAACATTTTTAGAAGGTCTCTTTCTATAAGTCTTTAATATAGAACTAAACTATTGTTGTATGTAAAGTAAATAAGGTTTTTAAAATGTTTAAGAAGCTTCATTTAAAATTAAATTAAAATGCAGAGCCCCCTGGACCGGTGGCCGGACCTGGGCAGCGTGAGTGCCACTGAAAATCAGCTCGCGTGCCGCCTTCGGCACCCGTGCCATAGGTTGCCTACCCCTGTTCTATAGCATAGCCTGTGGTTTCTGGGGCAAACAGCAGTAGGGCCAGGAGCTGGCAGGGGCATCTGTTGCTCTGTCTGGAACGGGAATGGAGGAAAATCCCCTCTATGCATCTGTAGGACAGGGGTTGAGGTTGCTTGTGGATTTTTGGCCTGCTTGGCTTTGTCGGCCTCTCCTCAGCCTGTGCTTTATCCCAACCAGCCCCGTGGAGTGGGGTCGGGGAATGCAGAAAGTCCACGAGGGAATCTGATCATTCCCCCCGCCCCCCAAGAGTTTTGATCTAGGTTGGTAACCCACGTCCCTCTCTCCACCTCCCATATTCTTCTGATCATTTCTGGACCACAAGATACAAAATCGCTCCCCTGAACATCACTGCCTCAAGCCAGCACTGATGTTCCCATTAATTCTGGCTGCCTTCCATCCTCTCCTTCCTATCCCCCCCATCTCTCTCCAGCCCCTGTATTCGCTCACTCTCCTGCATTTTCTCTCTGTGTGTTAGGAAGGAATTTTTCATTTCATCCCTCATCATTCACAGCCTTCTGTGGCGATTCCCCAGCGCCCGCGTGGCACAGACACCGGGAGCAGCGGGGAAAAGGGGGCTGCATGTCTTATTGTGATTTCTTTGAAAGCCAGGCATGCTGGGCACAGATTTAATTTTCATTGCATTAGCACGCAGTGAACGAGCCAACGGCACCAAGAGCCAATGAGCGTGCGTGTCCCCGGTGCCGAGGAAAAGGAACAAAAGCAAGGGGGCTTCTGGCTGGTGTGTTGTGAACCTCTCTCTCTCCTCCCAGAGCGCACAAGATACAAGCCCTCTTCCCGTGCTCCATCCGCTCTGACCCGTGCACACGAGGGGGCTGCAGCCAGCCCCTGCATAGGAGTGCTAAGGTCTAGTGTGGGGAGCGTGCACGAGGGATCTTCCACACTTGCACCCCCACCCCCATACAACATGTACAACTGCAGCCTTTGTGCTCCCCCAGAGCTCACCCCGGGCTCGGGCTCTCCTGGGTGCTAGAGGCCGGGAGACTTCACCAGGGGAGAGACCGGAACTCTGAACCCTGCTCAGGGCTGGCATGGCAGCTGCATGCTGGGCGGCATTCCACCCTCTGGGGCAGTGTGCCCCTGACCTAGGGCAGTGTGCAAACAGCACATTCTGGACCCATTTATTGTAACAAATCCATAGCCGCCTAGAGGGTTGTCACTGTGCTGCATATCACAGCCAGGCAGTGCTCTACGCCGACAGCAGGGCTAGAACGCTGATCTTCCTGCTCCAAAAAGCGCAGTCCTCTGCCACCGGCGCTAAAGGAGACTCTCTGCTACTAGCACGGGGTCTAGGACAGTCATGTGAGCGGTTCTGATTTCTTCCAGTAGAGGGCAGTACTACCCATCTGCAGCCCAGTTCATAGTTGTATAGCCAACCAAGGCAATCTTCACGCTGCGTCTTAGGGCCGGGAAACCAACCAGCTAAACATTCCAAGTATCAGGGTATTCAGGATCTTCGGCCCTGCTGAGCTCACTGACGGACATTCGGCCTGCTCTTAGGCTAAGCCAGGCAGCCCTACCAGACCCCTGATGAGAATCCTCCTCAGCCTCAGCAATCTGTGATGCAGGAATATCCCAGAGTTCACGCAACATCTCTGAAGGTGCCAGAGAGCCTCAGCCTCTGAGCCCGCCTCAGCCGCTCTGTTCCACAGATGCATTTTAAAATAAAATAAAAATTCTGCTCTTCAGCAGCAGTGATACGCACAACGCATGGTGGGACAGGCGGACACGGACGGGCTGGGTGATCCCATGGAGAGATCACTGTGTTGAGACTCAGAAAAATCAGGGTCCTCTTCCCGGCTGTGCTAGTGAACTGCTGCATGACCTTGGCCAAGTTTCCCCTCCCAGTCTCCTCCTTGCCTATGTAGACTGTAAGCTCTTTGTGCTAGTGGTGCCCAAGCTTGCGTGCTAAAAATAGTAGTGTGGACAGTGCTGCTCAGGCGCTCAAGCCCACCCGACCCCTGGGGTCTGCGTTCGGGGGGTTAGCTTGAGCCTCCAGAGCTGCAACATCCACAGCTCGAGCCTACGTTGGACAGCTTGCTCCCAGCTCCAGAAGCACCCCAGGTGCTACCACATCACCGCACGCCAGGGGAAAGATTTTACTCTCCAACCTCCCGCCTTGCAGTGCTGACTGGGCTGGCCTTGCCGTGCAGCTGCTAGATGAGCTCTGACAGACCACAGCGTTCTCACTAGTCCAAGGTGGAGAATGGTCCCGACCTGCAGCTGCTTTTTCCATGGACGATACCAACTGAAGTAGGTTGGAGGGCACACAATATGTAGGAGCATTAAGGAGCAGCACAGGTTTGCTGTGCATCTGAGGGCTTGCTAACATGCAAGACAGAGGGCAAGTTATCTTGCCCTGGGCTGGAATCGTCCCTCCCGACCTCACTAAGCTCTGTGGGACACCTCCATGCTAGGACTCCCCACCCTCCCGTCTGAAATGGCAGGTTCTGTGTCCGTTCCAGTCATTGGCATCCAAATGGCTGGAGCGGAAAGCCCAATTCCCTCGGACAGGTGCAGCTTTCCACCCAGCGCTGTGATGGCCACTAACCGTGGAATGCTTCCATGCTCCAAACCCAGCCTCTTCTTTTCTGTCTGCACTGAGACGGCCCCACGCCTTGCTTCCCCCCTCTACACTCTGCCTGCTGAGCAAGACTCAATCTCCTCAATCTTGTCTGTTACTGACAGCGGTTAGGCTCCCGGGGAGGAGTTGTTTGCTTCTATCTGTTGCAGCTGCACGACCTCTCTCCTTTTATACCATGCTCATCATCACCATGGTATCGGACTACCTTGAGGCCTCAATAAACTGTATTAGGGTCATATTCTGCCCTGAGCTAAACCCCATGCAGCAAATCACTGGCACACAAATAGAATCCAGGAGTCCTGGCTCTCCATCCTGTGCTCTCAATGCTACAAATCATGTTCTCTCCTCTCCCCTGCCTCCCACACTTCTGCTGTGAAACAAAGCACCGAGACTGGTGTGAGCTAAACAAGCTCATGCGGGTGCTATAGAATCATAGAATATCAGGGTGGGAAGGGACCTCAGGAGGTCATCTAGTCCAGCCCCCTGCTCAAAGCAGGACCAATCCCCAACTAAATCATCCCAGCCAGGGCTTTGTCAAGCCTGACCTTAAAAACCTCTAAGGAACCCATGAAAAAGTTTTTCCTATAGCATGACAAGACAGCTGGGGAAAATATGAATCCACTGAAACCAGCCCAGGGCTCAAACCAACGGCTGGAAGTTGAAGCTAGACAAACCCAGACCAGAAATAAGGCATACATTTTTAACGGGGAGGGTTGTAACCGTTGGAACGATTCACCAAGGGTCGTGGTGGATTCTCCATCTCGGGCCATTTTTAAATCAAGATTGGATGGTTAGCTAAAAGCTCTGCTCTAGGGATTATTTTGGGGAAGTTTTCTGGCTTGTGTTATGCAGGAGGTCAGACTAGATGATCACAATGGTCCCCTTCTGGGTTTGGAATCTACGAATCAAACCCAACTCACAAACCTCGGTGGAAGTTCAGATCACATCTTTGTTCCCCTCTGCACTTCTCAGATGCAGCTGAGATCCAAAGCAGAAGCCTCTAAGGGTATGTCTACATGACAAATAAACCAAACCCAAACCCAAACCGCAAAACAAAACCAAAACACCTGGGAGTCTCAGAGCCCAGCTGAACTGACCCGGGCTCATGTTTTGGAGCTAAGAACAGCAGCGTATCCATGCTCAGACTGCGGTTCAGGTCTGAGACCCACCCCTCCTCACTGCGTTTCCCAAGCCCGAGCTCCAACCTGAGCAGGAATGTCTACACTGCTATTTTCAGCCCTGTAACACAAGCCCAGCTCAACTGAGCCAGGCTCTGAGGCTTGCAGTGTGGACGTAATCCAAAGTGCACAAGGGGTGTGGAGAAGCATCCAAACTTCTTAGGGGCTCATCTGAGCCAAAGCTCCATCTGAATTGTCCTTGCCACAGTTGTTCCCATATCTACTGTACCTGCATACTAAGGCATGTCAAAGGATGTTACAGAATCACAGAAATATAGGGCCAGAAAGGAAATCAAGAGGTCATATAGGGCCATCCCCCCGTGCTGAGGCAGGATTCAACATTTATCACTGTAACAAAGAGGGAATTAGCTGCTAGTCCTCAAAGCACGAGATGGAAGCTAGTCATATTCTTTGTACTCGCTGCTCGGTGTCACGGCAGCTTTCCACAGGGGAAGCGAGAGGGAAGAGAGCCAGTCCTTGTGTGACAGCCACCGTCTCAGATAACACACAATGCAAATTGATGCTTGCACACTCAAAGCTCTCATTGCTGTGAATGGGAGTTTGTGTTTGTGTAAAGGTAGCGTGGCTGAGTCCAGGACTATCAACTGAATGAGGTCGCATGAGATTTCTAGATAAGTCATCGAAACACACAGCAACCCCCCCTGTCCACCTCTTCATAAGAAGGGTCTGCTCCATTGATTGCCTCAAGTCTCATGCAGAACAAGAGAGCCTCCCTGAACATACCTGGGACCTGGCAGGCTATTGGAGTAAGTGAATCAGAGCTGCTGGAAAATACGGAGCAGCTGCAACACCGTGGTTAATTTATAATCATGGAAATGGCAGGCCCAGGCCGTAGGCTGTCAAAGGAGCAGGGGAGGGACACAGTGTTACCTGTTCATTTCTTTTCTTTTAGGGAGATTCCATTTAAAAAGGCTGCCCTGCTAAGAAATTTACCATGGCAATATGAGATTACGCCACAGCTCAGAGTATCTAAAAGCAGGTTTGTAGGGGATTCAGAATTTGGTCCAGATAGACGGCAAAAGCAACTGAGTATCTAGAACAGGGGTCGGCAACCTTTCAGAAGTGGTGTGCCGAGTCTTCATTTAATCACTCTAATTAAAGGTTTTGCGTGCCAGTAATACATTTTAACGTTTTTAGAAGCTCTCTTTCTATAAGTCTATAATATATAACTAAACTATTGTTGTATGTAAAGTAAATAAGGTTTTTAAAATATTTAAGAAGCTTCATTTAAAATTAAATTAAAACGCAGAGCCCCCCGGACTGGTGGCCAGGACCCGGGCAGTGTGAGTGCCACTGAAAATCAGCTCGCGTGCTGCCTTCGGCACACGTGCCATAGGTTGCCTACCCCTGATCTAGAACCACATATACCCTCTATCCATCCATCATCTTCCCATGTCTCTCTCACCACAAATACCCTTCTCTCTACCTATTATATATCCACCCTTCTATGTAGCCATGATCTGTCTAGCTCTCACTTAATATAGCTTTCTATCTATCTATCTATCATCACATATACTCTTCTATCTCACCATTATCTACCTAGCTGCAGTTTTTTCCCCTTGTTTTCAGTATCTATGTATCTAATAACAGTTTGGTTGGATTTTGTTGCTTTTTTCTAAATTAAATACACCACTACCTCAATATAACGCCACCCGATATAACACGAATTCGGATATAACGCGGTAAAGCAGCGCTCTGGGGGGGGCGGGGCTGCGCACTCCAGTGGATCAAAGCAAGTGCAATATAACGCGGTTTCACCTTTAACGCGGTAAGATTTTTTGGCTCCCGAGGACAGCGTTATATCGGGGTAGAGGTGTATCTCAGGGCATTGGCCTTTTTCCTGAGATCAAGTATCATATCACGCTCAAATCATATCACGCTCAGATCTGTTTAGAGATGGGCCAATTCCAGACACACACTGAACTTTAGCCCAAATCTAGATCCAGCGGCTGCTTCTCTCTCTACGGACGCGACTCTGAGAAGCGCTAAGCATTGGCCTGATTCTGAAAAGTCCATTTTGTCTCCACTGGGAGCAGAGGTAGGCTGAGCACCTCACAATCTTTAATGCAACACCCCTGGGAGGCAGGTCAGAGCTCTTGTACCCTCTGCAAAGCTGGGGAATTGAGGCACAGAGAGACCATGTGACTTGACCAAGGAGGTTTGTGGCAGAGCAGGGAAGTGGACCCAGGTTCCCTGAGTCCCAGATCAGCACCCGCACTAGAACTGGGCAAGAAGAGACAGAACCACCCCCCCACAGCCCAGGAGATCCAATAGTCCAGGGGTCAAGGCATTCCCCAGGGATGTTGGAGACCCAGGGTCAAGTTTTTGCTCTGAATCAGGCAGGGTGGGAAGTTGAACCAGGATCTGTCACATCCCAGGTGAGCGCCCGAAACACTGGGCTCTCGAGTCAGCCCCTATTTCAGTCTCGTGCAGAGTGAAAACAAATTCCAACACCTCAACTTTTTTCTACGAGCCAGAATCCTTTCCTGAGGAATCCTCACCCAGCATCCTAGGATCCTGTTGGGAAGAAATAGTTGGCTCCTTTGCCTGCCCTTTAACCTCCATCCCTCAGCTGTTGCTGAGACTAATGGCGGGAGGAGGACACCTTTCACCAACAGATGCAAGATAAAGCGGGGGGGAGGGGATGCCATCTAAAGAGTAACAGGGAAGAAATCTGCTGGAGAGGAGAAGCACGTGAATGACGTTAAAAAAAAACAAAAGCTGTTACTTTAATTACGGGCTTTCTGCTTTAACACTGATAGTATTTCTCACACATTCATCAGCAAACCTGGTGATAAATCAATCGTGGGTAGCCAGGAACTGCAGTCTGGCTCCTTCCCTTCCCTGTTCTCAGTCCCCTCAGAGCTCTCGCTCCATTAGTATGCAGTCCGGCACTGCCAGTCTGTGCATTTCACAGCGGCTTTGGACTGAAGCAGATATCAAGCTGATGCCCCCACTGCAGATTTCACACGGCCATCTTCGGCAGCAAAGAAGGGAGGGTCTAGCAAGGGAGACAGAGAACGTGTGTGTCTGTCTTTCGGGGCATGTGCAGGAGTATGTTGGGGGGTGTATTTTGACATGCGTGTGCCTTTCATGGGCGGCTGTGCATTGAGGGAGTGATTATGTTTGTGTGCCTCAGGGCACAGCGGGGTGTTTATTCCAAACAGATCGGTGTGCCGACCTGCACGTGTTCCAGGGTGACCCATGTGCAACCCTGGAAATAAACATCCAGCTACAAATCTTGTTCCCTCCTCTCCTCTGGCGCTGCCAATGTTGGCCCATTAGGAAACCTGACAGGTTCTCGATGGGACCACTGCATTCGCTTTCCAGGAGCCCCTTGGGAGACTGGGTAGCCACAAAGAAGAGTCCTCCCAGCTCCCCCCCAACACACACACCACCACCACCTTCAGCTTCATCTGCAGCAGAGTGGCAGAGAGACGACCCCAGGGTCTCTGGTTCTACCATGATGCCCTTTCTCGTTGCCTGTGCTGAGACCTCTGATGACCTGACCCACTGCTCTGATTTACCCAACTGCTGTGAGAACAGAAAACGAACCCTAGAAAGACTCATTTCCTCCGTCACATCCCCCACCGATCACGGACCCAGACTCCTCAGTGCTATCGAAACCCCCATGAGCCACAGCTGTGCAAAGCACTCTCTTCCACTCCACAGGTGGCCTCCCATGTGAACGGACTAGCCTGAGCCAGCGCACCTTGGCTGAGCTGGGAAGGAGTTTCAGGGCTGGAGACGCAGGAGGTGCTCCAGGGCAAGATAGAGGAGCACTAGTAGAGCTGTTTGGTACCTGCCCAACTCCTGGTCCATCATGGCCGCATGCAGTAAATACACTGGCCACGCGGCATCAATCAGCCCCTGGTGCTTTCCTTTAACTCCGTGTAAGTACTCCCCCAAGAGTCAAAGGCCTTATTTTATTCCATTCCCATCCTACTTCACTCTCTTTTTATAGTCTTTTCACTCCCCCACCCCTTGCTTTTTTTTGTGTGGTGCATCTCAGCTCCCTGTAGCAAAATCTGCAAGGCACTGTGGGAGAGGATGGCCCCTACTCCGCCCCAGTAAGTTACTTTACTTTCCATTTTCCATTAACCCTTTCAGTGCTTTATGAACATACAGCAGAGTGGCACCTGTATCCATATCTTCAGGGACGTCTGTCGGGATGGCTTGGAGGATTGATAATGGGGACACGGTCTTTCACCTCTAGATCACTGGCTCAAGGCCAGACTAGCTCAGTAGAGTCATTACCATCTGCCGGTTGGTGGCCTGGGTGAAATTATTCCATGCTCTCAGTCCAATTCCTAGAGGAACAAGTGTCCAACTCACATTCCCACTGAGCACTAACTGGCCCGCTGATTGGCACTCTCAGCAGAGAAGCGAAAGACTGAAGAGAGACTCTCCTTCCAGAGCAGGGTGGGAGGTGTCCTGACGGGGGAAACGTAAGAGCAGCTCACACTGCCACAGCGTGCGTTGTACCTGCTCTATGCATAAAAAGA
The DNA here is from genome assembly GCA_003942145.1 of Platysternon megacephalum. Classification (NCBI taxonomy): domain Eukaryota; kingdom Metazoa; phylum Chordata; order Testudines; family Platysternidae; genus Platysternon; species Platysternon megacephalum. The sequence goes on along the minus strand of QXTE01000097.1, from coordinate 5,783,196 downwards.
GACGACCTCAGAGCTGGCTCCTCCCACCAGCAAGAAATGCACATTTTAAACCACAGTCATTTTCAAATGTAACAGACAAGGGGGAAGGGGAGTGTCCTTGGAAGAGAGGGAGAGTGTGTCCATTTCCCATCCCACCAGAACCCCACCCACACAACACTGCACTCATACACACACACAATTCTCCTGCTAGCGGAAAGAACAAACCGCACACGACAGACTTTAGCCGCATCACGCAGTGCCCGGCTGGAAGGGGCTCAGACACTACGGGGATGAGGGTCGGTGCAAGAACCAAACCAGATTAGAAAAGAATCCCAGGGTTAAGGGTCGTGTGCCCATGGAGTTGGCGTATGACCACGGTGCGGGGGGGAGTGTTTAGTTATTAAATTCCCCTCTCCGAGAGTGTCTACTCTGGGCTATCCGGCCCTGGGGACCCTGAGACCACCAGCCCTTCCCTGGACGGGAATCACTTGCAGACTAAATAGCTACTAAACATTTTGCTGCCCCTAATAACATGCTCCACTGTGTGGCCACCTGTTCTGCTGATGCACCAGTGCCCTTTACTCCTGATAAGCCTGGAAACCCTCCGGGAGAACCCAGCATCAGAAAGGAAAGCAGCAAATCCCAGCAGCTCCAGTGCCTCAAATCCGCACCCTGCTCTCTTGACACTGCACGCTAGACGGCAAGCCAGGCTCCCGGGCCTCCCTTCATCACTGAAGCCACCGGTGCCTTACAGCCCCTTTCCGACCTCTGCGTTACATGTGTAGATTTCCTATGGATTACCTGGCTGCCATGTCACGCTGCCTGGATCGCCAGCCAGCCGGGCCCTGGCAAAGAGAGTTTTTTAGGTTTTGCTGAGCCTTGAAGATGGAGTGATCAGGCTCCCATTAAACTGCACGCCCTGCCCGTGGAGATCAGGATATTTAGAGTCCACATAGAGGCTTGGAAATAATGTTTCCTCTTTCTAGGGGGCAGACTAGTGAGCAATATTTTAGGAGGGAGAGAGCTGTCATACTTCTCTCCTCCCCAGCCGGTCTTTTTACACACACACACACACACACACACACTCTCTCTCTGGGCTTGACACTTCCCTTGAGGATGATCCACACCAGGCCAGATGTCCGGATGCGGGCCCAGATGGTTTCTCCTCGCCTTTCACTCCACAACCCAAGCAGAACACTGAATCGCCGGGCCTGGCTACCTCACTGCAGATGTCGTTAATTTCCAAGTCCCAGAGTTCAGCCCCCCCTCGCCCCCTCCACCCCGAACTCAAGAAGACAAATTCCCAAAATTTATAGCAGCTGCAGCCTGGTGCGCTCTGAGGCAGAGTCTTCCCCTCCCCTCCTCTGTCTTCTCTAGTATAATCCTCAGCTCCGGAGCTCACTCGAGAGCAGCACTCTCACACTGTTAAGGAGGCCTCCCTGAGTGTGATCTTTTGGGGCCCAATCCTGAAGGATTTCAGTGGGAATCATTCAAAAGGTGTTTGTTGCCTCTATCAGGAGCAGGCCCCAGGGAAGCAGAAGCAGCCTTGGGTTCTGGGCTTTCCATTCCGCCCCTTCATTTCTCCTCTGGCAAAGCACACGCCCTTTGCAACCCGCGGTCACTCATGTAACAGTCAGTGAACAGATGAGTAGCCAGTAGCGCTCTGCTCCCCGAGCTCCTGCTCTGCCCTGGTCAGCAAAGCTGGCCCTGAATCTGATGCCGTCGATACGTTCCACTCTGGCAGGAATGTGGTCCCAGAACTCAGGCATCGGCGTTAACCCGGTGCTGGACCAGCAGCCACCAGGCACAACGGGGCAAGGCAAGGTCTATCGATTCAGGCACAGGACGGGAAGCCAGGACTCCTGGGTTCCATCTACCTATATTGCTCTTGAGCATCTCACCAGCATCAATGAATTTACCCCTCGTAACCGCCCTGCGCGGTGTTCTCTCCATTTTACTGATGGGTAAACCGAGGCACAGTGCGGTGAAGTGACTGTGGAGTCTGTGGCAGAGTAGGGAATTGCATCCATGTCTCCTGAGGCTCAATCCAGTGCCTTAACCACTAGACCATCCTTCCTCTGTTACAATCCCCGCCACTGCCTTACTGTGCAAGTCATTGGGCAAATCTCTTCATCTCTCGGTGCCTGTGTTTTATCCCACCGGCACAATGGGGATTGCGCTGACCTGCCTCACAGCATGGCTCGGCGTAACATGGGACTCACTCAGGGATTCCAGCTCACATTGGCTCAGTTTAACAAGCAAGACGATGCTTTATTATCCAGCAGCCAGCACTCCAGTCTGCCCCGGGCTCGGAGAGCTGAGCAGGGCTCTTTCTTGACAGGACTCGGCTCATAGAAATCCTGCCGTTGGAACCTAGCGAAGGACAGTTCCGACACTGACTCTGGAGTTAGTACAGACTCCAGCTCTCTCCTTCATCACTGCAGCGAGCAGAACGAGCTGTGAAAACACCCCAGGAGCCGATTCGGGCAGTTATCGGGGGCCTTTGTCATCTTTTTGGCACCCTGTCACAGTCCTGACCATAACAGCTCTCAAATTATATAATGCCTGTAAAAACACCTTGAGATCTCGCATAGGCAGATGAACTGCATGACCTCAAATAGGCCTTTTCCATCTCTAACTCCTTCCATTTTATCCTGGGATGAAAGGAGCTCTATTAGGGAAAGCATCGGCATTATTCGATTTCCTTAGAGTCCTAACACGCAGATATTAGATTATTACTGCAGACACGTTTCTGAGGCACTCACCACCAGAGTATCTGGGCCCCAATTACACAGATTTAGAGATAAAAAATGCTTCCCTCAAGAAAGAAGGGAGCAAAACACTACGGCTCGCTTGCTTCCCCTCCCGGCCCCTCTTCAAAACATGCTCCCCGCTCCCTTCCATCTCCCGCTGCAGACCTGGCGCTGCCTAGAAGAAGGCTCTAGGATTGATAGGCAATCCTAAATCTTTGAAGCATCTGAAGCAGTGAAACCTTTTCTGCAGAGAGCTGGATGAAAAAAGATTTAAATGTGCAAATGGACATGAAAAGATGCATGCGGGCGGAGGGGGGAGGGAATGTAGGATTCCTCCTCTTAAAGGATACAAGATTTGCCAGTAGAGAAGTTGACCTATGGCTCAACTGCTACTCTCCCAGATCATGCTTTAGAAGAAGACAACCCTCCTTCATATTTAGTTATGGGCAAATTGTGAAAGTGTTCAGGTTTGGGTCAGATGATCGTCCTGCATCCCCCCCCCTCCCCCCATGATTTCTATTACCATAGCTTCTAGCAACCACGGCTTAGAGGAATGCCCCATTGGTAGGTGATGTACATGCGCAGGCCTGATGAACTTACGCTCTAAATAGACAAGACACAAAGGGAGAGAGCAGAACCAAGGAAAGTAATGTGCCCAAGGACACATGGCAGGTCTGGGGCAGAGAAGGGACAAAGCCTGGTCTCTTGCTGTCCAGTGCAGTGCCCTATCCACTGGACTATGCTGCCTTACCCCTTTGGCAGGCAGGTGACTTCATAACAGCAGCTTTTATTGTCAGATAAAGTATTGTCTGGTACTTTCTGCTTCCGTATGGGCTGGAAGTACCAGACCAATGGGATTTGCTAGTTCCACCGAGTCCTGGGTAGAACTTGGAAGCTGACGGGCAGCTGTGAAAGTGAAAAGCAAAGTTTACTTCACTTTTTTGAATCTCTGCTAATAGTTTCAGGGATTCGGGGTCAGCTGCAATTTTCGTGCGACAGTTCAAACTGATGATTCGATCAAAACCAGTTTGCTCATCTCCATTCTAACCCAAGGTATTCAGACACCACAGTCAAAGGTGCCTTAGATACATAGATAGATATACACCGTACCAATATTCCATAAGAACGGCCATACTGGGTCATACCAAAGGTCCATCTAGCCCAGTATCCTGTCTACCGACAGTGGCCAATGCCAGGTGCCCCAGAGGGAGCGAACCTAACAGGTAATGATCAAGTGATCTCTCTACTTGATAATATTCATTATCTCCCCCTTTTACAGATGGGAAACTGAGGCACAGAGAGAAGAAGTTAAATGGTTTTCCCTATTCTCCCAGCCAGCTTGTTGCAGTGCTAGGAACAGAGCCCGGGTCTCCTGACTCCTAGAGCTGTGTTTCAACCACTAGATCACACTCCCTCTGTGACACACCTGCAGTTCTCGGAGCCATGCGCAGCTTTTTCACAGCAGAGGGTCCTTCAGGGGAAGGATCTAGGCAGGGCCAAGCTGCTCCAGCGAGTTGAGACCATTATGCAAGTTCCAAAAGCCTCAGCTCAGCAGGAACGGCACCTACATTTTAATAAAGAGCCCGGCAGCCACGCTGGATCACTTTCCAAATTTCCCTCCACTCCCAACCCCCTGGGGAGCTTTGCACCAAGACCCACGCGTAACTCAAGTGTCCCACTTATAATGCTGACCTAGAGCCAGCACTAGGCCTTCCCTCCCCAATCCCAGCTCCTCAGACTGCAGCCTTAAGCCCAACAGAATCCCTCTTGGAGCCCTAAAATCCCCCCTATCCATCAAGTTGGGAGTCCCGTCAGAAACAGGAACTCAGTGTCATTCAGTGGAATTCACCCTGCAGAGCAGCACGTCCCCTGGAGGAGGGTAAGGCTCTAGGGCTACTGGACTGTTCCTCGAACGCTCCGACAGATGGTATGTTCAGAGGGGTGGGGGAAAGAGTTAAATGACGCCGTGCAGAGCATTTCTGACCTCCCGCGGTTGTGCAGAGAGAGAGAGAGAGCACGCGCAGTGGAGGAGTGAGGTCCCGGTTGTGCTGACACTCACACTAGCTCAATCCCTCATGGGGGTTATTTTTTACCATCACGTTTCAGCATGGAAACTCGGGATTTTTTTACACCTCTTCGCCAGCCTGCGCGAGTTCCAAGCCCTCCTGCCAAAGCAGCTCTTGCCCCCCTGCAAACACCTCAATAGTGCCGCGATGGGATCTGCCAGGCAGTGCCCGAGATGTTGCAGCACCAAGTCCAGCGCCGCGGGAGTTAAACTTTTAACATGCAGAACCCAGAGCGCCCACCTCATCAGCATAAGAAACCCTGACCCACTTGGAGAGAGGCCATGATCCTGTCATCTGCCCTGCAGGAAAGGCCTCGGGAGAAATCAATGCCAGGGAACAGATGGATGGGGGAGCCTAGATTCAAAGAGGCTCTAGTGTGGCTGATGAGGCTAAGAATAGAGAGAGACAGAGAGGCACCAGGCAGCCATGGCCATGTAATAAACTCTGCAGAGCGACAGCAGGTTGGGAGGCCATTGCCATCTGAGTGAGTTTCTATTTCTCAGCCCATTAGGCTCAGAAAACCCAGAACGTTCCCAATACTTTCCCAGTGATAAAACAGCACCGCCCCATCCCAGCAGCCCTGGCACGTCACCCCCCGGATCTGGGCTTTGGCCATGCTTGGAGGGTGGGGGCTGGTGGGGACGGGGGCAGGATGCTGGGAAGAGAGCAAGGAGGTCTGCCAACACTAGAAAAAGAAAGGGGGTAGGTATGATTTGGCAGGAGGGTAGATCTTCTGGGCTCATCTTGGCCAGAGCAGGAAGTTCTGCTGATCTACCAGAGCACGCAGTCCCATTGAAAGCCCTTATCAGCACTGTCTTGCACCCAAGCCAACTAAGGGTTTGCAAAAGAGGGGAAGCATGACTGCACATGCTCGAATCGCAGCTCCTCCTCCTCTCTTTGAACAGCTGATCGAAGGGAAAGATGCGTCTAAGGTGGAATTGTCATCTAACCCGAGCACTGAGCATTTGGAGAAAACGGAGCCAGGATCCGAATCAGGCCCGGGATTTTGCTTTGGCAAAGCCAAAACCTGATGGGAGAGATTTGGTACCCGCTCCCAGGGTGGATCCCTGTCTAGCCAAAGGGAATCGCTTGGAGACGTGCTTCTGAGGAACATACGCCCCAGCAAAACAGCAAATCAGCAAGGGGGATTTCATGTATGCTTAACCCTATTACTCTGTTGGCCAGATTCTAACTCAAATGGGACAACTCAAGGAATAAGATACCTCTCACTGGGAATAAGGGTGGCACAGTCTGGACCTGTGTTTGTACAGCGCCTAGCACAATGGAGCTTGATCCCAACTAGGGCCTCCAGCAGTACCAAAATAGGAACAACACTATTACGCAAACGGCAAAATGGGCCACTGCCATCGCTTTTTAAAAGTTAAGGGATCAAAGGGCTTCTCTCTCTCGGACAGGGACTCAATTGGACGTTGTGGCATTGTGCCACGCTTGCTGTGACAGCGCCGTCTACGTTCATTGCAAGCCAGGCTAACGGGGTCTGTCTACACGGCAAAAAAAAGAGTGGCAGAGAGTCTCAGAGCCCGAGTCTGTAGACTCAGACTCATGGGACTCACGATACAGGGCTAAAAATATCTGTGCCAATGTTCCCGCTTGGGCTGGAGCTCAGGCTCTGAAGCCTGGCAAGGGGGACGGGCAGGAAAAGCTCCCCTGCTACTTTTAGCCCTGTAGGGCAAGCCCATGAGCCAGAGTCTGTAGACCTGGGCTCTGAGATTTGCTGCCATGGTTTCTCCCTCACCACTCCCAGGGTTGACATATCCCAGGAGGCCTCAGTTCGTCAGCACAAGGAATCCCAACCTACCTTGGGAGAGGAGCTGGTGTGGTCTCAGCAGAACCATGGGCCTTGACCTGCCATCTAAGTCAGGACACCTTGTAAGGAACAATAGATAGTGCCGCTCTCCCGCACATAACTGCTTGGGCCAAGAGGCAGCCTGTGCTGTGCATAGAGTGACCAGACAGCAAGTGTGAAAAATCGGGACAGGGGGTGGGGGGGTAATAGGAGCCTATATAAGAAAAAGACCCAAAAATTGGGACTGTCCCTATAAAATCGGGACATCTGGTCACCCTAGCTGTGCACCCTCAGCCATTAGTGAGGAAGGGAACTGATCTGGAGAATATGCTACTTGAATTTGAGGTTGAAAGGGCTGGGGTCCAGCTAGTGAGCTCAAATAAACTCCTCCCTGCATAAACACAAGTTTCTAGGCACAATAAATTATTGCTTCTTGGAGCAGCTAGTCTTGGAACCCACCGGGGAGAGTCAATACTTGATTCAGTCCTCAGTGGAACACAGGATCTGATCCAAGAGATGGATATAGCTGAACCGCTTGGTAGTAGTGACCATAGTATAATTAAATGTAACATCTTTGTGGGGGGGAGGGAATACCAAAGAAGCCCACCACGGTAGCATTTAACTCCAGAAAGGGGAAGTACACAAAAACGAGGAAGCTAGTTAAATGGAAATTAAAAAGGTACGGTCACAAAAGTGAAATGCCTGCAAACTACACGGAAAACACTTTAAAAACACTATAATAGAGGCTCAAATTAAATGTATACCCCAAATTAAAAAACAAACATAGTAAGAGGACCAAAAAAAGTGCCACCATGGCTAACCAATAAAGTAAACGAAGCGGTTAGAGGCAAAAAGGCATCATTTAAAATTTGGAAGTTAAATCCTACTGAGGAAAATAGAAAGGAGCATAAACTCTGGCAGGTCAAGTATAATAAGGCAGGCCAAAAAAAATTAAGAGCAACTAGCCCAAGACTCAAAAACTAAACATAATTAAAAAAATTAAGTACATCAGAAACAGGAAGTCTGTCAATCAATCAGTGGGGCCACTGGACGATCAAGGTGCTAAAGGAACACTCAAGGAAGATAAGGCCATTGCAGAGAAGCTAAATGAATTCTTCCCACACCTGAGCCATTCTTTTTAGGTGACAAATCTGAGGAACTGTCCCAGACTGAGATGTCAGTAGAGGAGGTTTTGGAACAAATTCATAAATTAAACAAGAAGAAGTCACCAGGACCAGATGGTATTCACCCAAGAGTGCTGAAGGAACTCAAATATGAAATTGCAGAACTAGTAGCTGTAGTACGTAACCTATCATTTAAATCAGCGTCTGTACCAGATGACTGAAGGATAGCTAATGTGATGCCACTTTTTTTAAAAGGCTGCAGAGGTGATCCTGGCAATTACAGCCTAACTTCAGTATGAGGAAAACTGGTTGAAACTCTAGTAAAGAACAGAATTATAAGACACATAGATGAACACGATTTGTTGTGAGAAGAGTCAACATGGCTTTTGTAAATTCCTCACCAAACTATTAGAATTCTTTGAGGGGGTCAACAAACATGTGGACAAGGGTGTGAGCCAATGGATATAGTGTACTTGGACATTCTGAAAGCCTTTGACAGGGTCACTCGCCAAAGGCTCTTAAGCAAAGCAAGCTGTCCTGGGATAAGAGGGAAGGTCCTCCCATGGATTGGTGACTGGTTAAAAGATAGGAAACAAAGGGTAGGAATAAAGGGTCACGTTTTCAGAAAGGAGAGAGATAAATAGCAGTGCCCCACAAAGACCTGTACTGGAACTAGTACTGTTCAACATATTCATACATGAGCTGGAAAAAGAGGTAAACAGTGAGGTGGCAAAATCTCCAGATGATACAAAACTACTCCAAATAGTTAAGTCCAAAGCAGACTGTGAAGAGCTACAAAGAGATCTCACAAAACGGTGATTCAGCAACAAAATGGCAGATGAAATTGAGTGTTAATACATGCAAAGTAATGGACATTGGAAAAAATCTCAACTATACATACAAAATGATGGGATTTAAATTAGCTGTTACCACTCAAGAAAGAGATCTTGGAGCCATTAAGAAAGGGAGAGATAGTAAGACAGAAAATATCATAATGCCACTATATAAATCCATGGTATGCCCACACCTTGAATACTGCGTGCAGTTCTGGTCACCCCATCTCACAAAAGATATACTGGAATTGGAAAAGGAACAGAGAAGGACAACAAAAAATGATTAAGGGTATGGAACAGCTTCTACATGAGGAGCGATTAAAAAGACTGGGACTTTTCAGCTTGGAAAAGACAGGGATATGACAGAGGTCTATAAAATCCTGAATGGTGTGGAGAAAGTGAAAGTGTTATTTACTCCTTCTCATAACACAAGAACTAGGGTCACCCAATGAAATTAATAGGCAGCAGGTTTAAAACAAACAAAAGGAAGTATTTCTTCACACAACGCACAGACAACCTGGGGAACTCATTGCCGGGGATGTTGTGAAGGACAAAACTATAACAGGGTACAAAAAAGAACTAGTTAGAAGTTTCTGGAGGATAGGCCCATCAATGGCTATTAGCCAGGATGGTCAGGGATGCAGCCACATGCTCTGGATGCCCATAGCTTCCGACTGCCAGAAGCTGGGCATGGGCGACAAGGCATGGACCACTTGATGATTGCCTGTTCTGTTCACTCCCTCTGAAGCATCTGGCTTTGGCCACTGTCTGAAGACAGGATACTGGGCTAGATGGACCCATACAGCCATTCTTATGCACACCCACCCACCAAGAGTCACACTCTTCCACTTGCACACACTCACAGTGTGTTCTCTTACTCACACTCATGCATTGTCTGTCTTGCTACACACACACACACACACACTCTCTGCTTCACCTTCTCCTCCTCTCCTCCCCCCGTACTCACACAGATTCCTGGACACACACACACACACACTCTCTCTCTCTCTCTCTCTCAATGTTCCCCTTCTATGCTGCTAATCTCATGCATGAGTTCCCACAGAGCGACTCCATTACCTGCCTCAGCATCTGTGCTGATGAGAAAAAATAAATTTAAACACATAATCTGGCTGCACAGATTTATAATGGAGGAGACGAAGATTTCCCAAAGATTCAGAGGCCCAACCATTTCACCTGCCCTTTCAGCCCCATTCCATTTGTGAACATCGCAGCATGCCGCACATACTGAATCCAGAGAGGCAAAACGCATGGCGCCCCATTTAGTTCCTTTGTTTTATTTATTGATCTTTCCGTTTGAACTCCCACTTTCTTCTGCAGAGGGAGCAAGAGGAGCAGCTTTGTGCCTGGAGGGCGAGAGACACCCCTAGATGGGTTGCGGGTAGGAGACCTTCCTTTTGAAGATTCGGCTTCAAATGCAGCGTGCAGGAAGATGGCTGGAAGTGGCTAGCAATGGAAGGCTGATCAGCGGATTACCGTGAACTGCATAGGTGGGTTTCAATACAGGTCCAGGTGCTTGGACACTCTGGTGATGGGCACAGGAGAAGATTTCCTCTGGAGTGGTGACCATATAAGAGTGATTGAACATGGCATCTTCCTAGCTAGTTGATGCCTCACAACACTCTCATGGGATAAGCAGCACCACTGCCACGTTATATAGGAGGAGGCTTGAGGCACAGAAAGGAGGAGAAGTGACTTGCCCCAGGTCATACACTGTGTCTGTTTCAGAGCCATGGCTAGAACTCTTCCCAAGGAGTCCTGGATTCCCAGCCCCCCCATGATCAAACCCAGGCAGTCTCAGAATAAAGCACCTCGCCCATAGGCAGCTGGAGCAGAGAAGGTAAAGGCTGAATGGGTCACTGGAGCTGAAATGCGGAGTTAGTCCTGGAGGGGATGGGGGTAAGGGACAAAGGCCGGAGGTAGCGTGGGGGAAGTTTGCTTGGCTGCTGCCTAGGCTGTTCCTGTCTCGACAGCCCCGGAGACTGCAATCTAGCACCCTTCCCCAGGGCTACCATCACTTAAAAATGAGCATCTTTCAGAAAGACAGTGGCTCTCTCCTCTGCTCGGCTCTCCCTCCCTCAACACACCATCTGCAGGCGCATTAACATGGATGGCAGCGCCTGTCAGTGGTCTGACAATAGTGAGATTTCATTAGTGCCAAAAATCTCCCCGAACCCTCTATGGAACTAACCCCCACCATCCCCCCGCGGGCTCATTCACATTCAGTGAGACTCAGGCAACCTTCAGGAGATGCCAGGTATGGCAAGCAAAGTGCACGACTGAGCCCAGAGACGGGACCAGCTCCCCGGGCCCTTCGTGCCGCAGGATAGGAGTAACTCTGTTCACTCAAGTCACTTCTCCTCTGTGCCTCAAGCCTCAGTTCACTTTGGCGGAGTGACTCATAACCTGCAGCAGGCGTGGGCTTCTTTATTCATCTTTGCTTCCAGCTAGAAGCCACAGCAGGAAGGAAGGAAGGAAGGAAGGAAGGAAGATGCAAGAATGGGGGAGACAGAGACCATCCACGTAACAAGGACCAGGATGATATCACTGCTCTGTAATTTCAGTGAAACTCAGATACCCCAGGCCAACCCTGGGGAGACACTCGCTGAGCTGTGCTTGGGGACCGAGCCCTGCTTCTCTTTCTAACATAACTGAGAGATGCGTAGCTAGAACCGTGCCTGCAGCGTTGACTAATCCTTAACTGATTAGGCAGGTGCCCACTTTGTATTCCGCATACGCAAATACCTGCTGCTTGCAGTGGCAGGGTTGTCCCCCCTGCCTTTCTCTCATGTCTTCACCGTGCAGAGCCATAAAAATTCAGCCCTGACCTCAAAGGGAGAAAGAGTTTGTTTTTACCTTCAGCCGGAGATCCGAGAGGGAGGGCATCGGAGCAGCTCGGCTGCAGCGGGCCAGATAAAGCAGCAGAAATGGGGCACCTGTTTTACAGGATAATTGGAAGCTCAGAGAAATAAAGGGCCAGCAGGTAGGGTTGGACTAGGCATGTCCGCAAGCGGATGCCGCACCCGCTCCCACGGCTCTGCCAGTGCACCTGAGCTGCAGCGTTCCCTGCCATTCCAGTCCTGGGCTCCCACCACAGCTCTCCCAGTGCTGCGTCCTCAGCACTGCCTGCTGTTTCCCCACACCCCGCAGTGCCCTTCCCGAACACCCCAGCATCCAGCTCTGCTGATGCATCTGCCCACCCCCCTGCAGCAAGCCTGCCTCTTCCAGTCCTCGCACAGCTCTGTCAGCGCACCTCCGTCCTGACCTGAAGCTGCCACCACTATCCCGGTCCCCACCCAGGGTCTCCGTGTGACTCTGCTAATGCACATGGCTCCTACCCGCCGTTTGGGGGTGTGCACTGCGGAGATATGTTGATCTTTCTGGATATGTGAGCTAGGGAGACAATTCAAACCCAGATCCCAGGAGGCCAAAAGCTGGTATTCACCACTCAGGCACCAGATATGGGCAGCTGGCATCTCCCTTTCCTGCTTTCCCCTCCCTCTCCCCTGAAGCTGTCATGGCATGGATTCCACGCAACGGCATCACAAGGTAACTCAGCCACACAATCCACCGTCACATCCTACAGGTGAACAACAAATCGAGCTCAAAGTGCTTTACGGAAGAGGACAATACCACGATCCCCATCTTGTAGATGGGGAAACCGAGGCAGAGAGCAAGGAAGTGACTTGCCCGAGGTCACCCAGCAGGCCAATGGCAGAGCTGTGAATAGAACCTATGTCGCCTGGGTCCCAGGCCTTGGTTTATCCACTAGGACACACTGCCTCTCACGTGGATAGCTGAACAAACGTGGCCAGTCTATGCAAATTCAGCCTGGCCAAGAGAATGGGATGAGCTCCTGCCTTACAAACTGGTTTAAACAGATCTGATTTTCTCACTGACAATGTCCCTGCATTGACCTTTCAGCACCTGGACTGCTGCCCGGTAGGTTGCCTCTCTCCCAGTTAGGAGTGTAAGCACTTTGGGTTGGGGATCTTGTCTTTGTGCAGTGCTCTGGTACACGGGAGGCAGCCTGCTCCTGTTCGAACAACTGACCGGAAGGCAGGACTCCTACGTTTGCTCCTTAGCTCTGCCACTGACTCCTTGGGGAAGACACATAGATCCAGATTTTCAAGTGCCCACTAATGTTGGGTGCCTTGTTTTTAGGCGACCAGTTCAAAACTGGAGCACCCACAGCTCCCGTTAAAACACGAGACACCCAAAATTAATGCAGGGCTTAACTTTTCGTGCCTCGGTTCCCCACGCATATTTTAATTTGCAATGGAATAGAGCAAGGACAGGGGAGTTTTTTTTCCTGAGACAATCACGGTGTCACCGGTAACGTGCACATAAATATCTGCTACCGGCATCTGCTGAGAAATACCTTGCCTTCTCCAGGCAGAGAATTAGAATCTAATAATATCCCATCTGCCCCCTACCCCCCTTCCGTTTCCCCCTCCCTATTACCGAGCCTGACATTATCCGTCATCCTCCCTTTGTGTTGGTGAGAATCCGAGCGCAGACGCGGGGAAATTAATAATAATTGTTGTGTCAAAACGCGGGATGTAATCAGGATGCGGCGTGGAAGCGAACACAAACACAAACAAATGGTATTTATCCTCTCAAAAGACCCCTCCCTCCCCTTCCCTTGGGGCCACCAATAATAATGCTCACGAAAGAGATGAATCAGTGCTAATATAGGGATTAAGGATGGATTCCAACCCCCAGCCCGGGCTGCAATAGAGAAAGCGCTCTTAATTGAAATTAGAGCTGGGATTTCGGTGCCTCTGCAGAGACGGGTGAAACCCATTGGGGCTAAACAGAAGGGAAAATAAAAATAGCATCTTTATTCAGACTCCGGCAGGAAGGAACTCAGGAAGGGAAGCTGCTCTCTGGTTTCAGCACACCTGGTTTTCACACCGCTATGAATTCGCTTTGGCGGGTCTCGCTTTGGGCAAACGTGCAGCCAGACTCACTCGGGTCGGCCAGAGTTCTGCTTTCGGTTCTCACCTCAGAAAGGTTTGTGCTTCTGGAATTCAAACGCCTGGTTCATAAAGGGTTTTTAAAGATCAAGTTGAGTCACTAACATCCAGACCAACCCACAACTGAAACAACCAGATGGGCTCAGGGGCCTGTCCCCGGTCCTCTTCCAAGACCCAAAGTTAGACCACAAGTTACATGAGATGAGCAGTCTTCATCCTAATGCCACGGAGGATCGTCAACCTGCCCCAGTCACATCAACTACAACAAAAAATGTCAGTGCTTCAGCTCTCCCATTGAATCCAGATGAGAAGCCAAGATTTAAAGTACTGGACTGGGGTATCAGGACTCCTGGGTTCTATTCCCCCTTCTGCCTCTGACTCACTGTGTGATTGCCAGGATATTACATCCTTCTGTGCCTCAGTTTCTCCATCACTAAAGTGGAGTTAACACCACCCACTTGACAGGCACATTGTGAGGTTTAAACCATTTGCAGTGCTTTGTCTTCCTTGTATATAAAGGCTTGCAGAAGGGCCAAGTATCGTGACTGGAAAGGCTCAGGGTTCGATTCAAGTACAGGTCAGTTCTTATTTTAGCCAAAGCAGACTGTCTGTCAGTAGCGTCTGCTCAGGTCAGTTCCTGCACCCAACCCCTCCCCAGTTCAAGCTGGAAAGAGATGTACAGTGGTATCTACTACTAAAGGAATGATGTAATGGAAAAGGGAGGAAGGAGCTCGTGTGGTTAAAGTCACTGGAAAAAATGCTGGGTTCAGTTCTCTGCTCTGCTACAGACCGTGGGCAAATGGCCTGAGGCCAGATTTTCAGAAGAGCTCTGCTCCCATGGAGTCACCTAAATAACTAGCCCACTTTCTTAGCACAGTCGGAAATCTGGCCTTACTTTGGTGCCAAAATGGAAACTGAACTCTTTTTGAATATCTGGTCCCAGTTGTGAGGTCTGAACACTTAGAAATCTGGGCCTTGTTGTTTGTGCCTCAGTTTCTTCACCTGTAAAAGGAAATGAACATCCTTCCTATCTCTCACCCTTTGTATATCTTGTCTAGTAAGACTATATAAGCTCTCCGGGACAGAGACTGTCCTTTACCAGGTGTAGGCCACAGCTAGCACAATGAGGCCCTGATCTCACACTGGGTTTATGGGTACTCCTGTAACACAAATGGCTAATAATAATAGTGGAGAAAACTGCATTCCCATCCTTAAGCTGTGGACAGCAAGGAGGGAGTGGAATTGTTTCATGTGACCCACAGGGGCTATAACTAAACAGACAAACATACATATCACCTGAGTGACAGTTGCTTTAGAAACACCTAGAATCCAGCTATACCGATTACTGGGAACAATAGGATGAAATTGCAGAAAGGGACATGAGAAAAAGAAGAAGACTGGATGATCAAGTCCATCTCCTGAAGGAACAACACAGCACCATTCCCACCAGCAGATTGCCCAGGCTTGT
Source organism: Platysternon megacephalum (assembly GCA_003942145.1). Taxonomy (NCBI): domain Eukaryota; kingdom Metazoa; phylum Chordata; order Testudines; family Platysternidae; genus Platysternon; species Platysternon megacephalum. The sequence continues at coordinate 5,768,169 of QXTE01000097.1, read as the reverse complement.
TCTTGGGATGCTAAATGCTGGCTTTCCTGTCCCCTGGGAGACAATTCGAGTCAAAGAAATTTCACTACCAGGAAGATTTTCCTAAAGTTCTGCACCAATGATTCTTAGCTTCCCCACTGACTCCTCATGCCACCCTAAATACTTCCTCTCTATCCCTGATGTCTGGGGAGAGCTATCCACACAACAAAGAAACACAAAACAGAGACCAGGCCAGTTTCAGTCCTGTAGAGAGATGAGCAGGATCAGTGTCTCAATCCCAAATTGGATTTTAATTCCAAGGCAGAGTTTCTAATTCTTTCAATATGCAGCCTGCGCTTACCAGCCTCAAATGCATATCTAGCGGAGAGTCGAATCTGAACCAATGCCCCCGCTCCAAACGTGCCCAACCCTTGGGGAACTTCAGACCTGGACCTGACCTTCACGGCTCAGGCCCAGCTTTGCTCGGTCTGCATCTCTCTCTACTTAGGACCCAGTTGCATTCCCTGTTGCAAGAAGCCCAAAATGGTACCTCAAGCAGAGCTTCCCAGAACACTGGGAAGGGAGAAGAACAGATTGAATTCATCTGTTCACCACCGAAATACTATAAATGACAGGCACCACAGAGCAACCCTCAGTGCTGTGGATAAAGAGATGCCATCTCCAAAACCTCGTCTCCTTGGAAACAGGTCAACGTTCTAGACCTAAAATTAGGCACCTACCCTTGGCCTGCTCTGCAAAGGTGCTGAGCACCCATAGCCCCCTACTGAAGTCCACATGAGTTGAATGTTCAGGACATCTCAAAATCAAGCCAGTTATTATTAGGTGCCTGAAATATGTATGCAAGAGATTTATTTGAGGCGCTCTATGTGGAAGGCCAGCTTATCGTCTCCTAGATGAGTGAGGTCCTTTTTATAAAATGGACCCAAAGAAACACATCCTGCCCTCTTCGTAACAGTCACCCCTCATGGCCATGATTCAGCAAAGCACATGCTTAAGTCCTATTAAAGTCAATGGTATTTAAGCAGGTCTTAAAGCAAAGCATGTGCTAGTCTGATATTCATTCAGTCGAATATATTCGGTTACTGCTGATTTATATGCATTAAAGTTTCAGCGTGTAAACGCTCCCTAGCTGTGCAATGCCCCTACCTGGAGGAATATCTTGAGCAGCAGTAAATGTGTGTATGGTGAGAAATAAACACAGGGCTTGATTTTCCTCTCTCTTCCATCAATATCATGCTATGTCAATGCTGTTGAATTGACTGGCATTACTCCCGATTGTGAGAGGAAAGCTAAGCTCCTTGTCTCCATCCAACCCCCTATTCACATAAATATCGGGAAAGTTCTACAAACTGGGATCTTTCCCAGGGCCAGATAAAGGAGTGGAAGGGACTTGACTTAAATCATGGAAGGCCAGAGAATTGAGGTCCCTTTGGATAACGTTATTGAGGTCTTAATTTGTGTAGTTATCACTTAGATTCCACTGTGATAGACCTATCAGAAATGCCTGAGATGGACAAACTGAATTTAGTTCAGAGAAGCTCTCAGGGCTAGATGGTCAAAAGAGCCCAGCACCTTGTATTTTGATCTCTTTGGAGAATCTGACCCTGATTGTGGACGCCATATGCTTGAAAATCTGACCCTTAGCTCCTTTGATCTGGCTCTTGATATTTGGGTGTAAACCTGATCTAAAATTCGCTGGCCTGTAAGATTGGGCTGGAAATCTCCCAAGACCAAGCTTTCTTCATGAGATTCTGGGACATCCAGCTGGGCTCACCATGATCAACATGGCTGTTTCTTCCAGGAGGCTACTATGGAAAGGAAAGCTAACTGTAGGGAGCTATCCAAACTCTTACCAACCTGCTGAAAGTTGTGGGGTTTGGTATGAAGTCTGGGGAGCGGTTGTCTCATTTTGTTCATTATTTTGACCTGAGTTCTTTATTTCGTGCTTTTTGGACAAGCCCCCTGCGAGGTAGATAAGGATATTGTCCCCCTTTCAAAGAGGGGAAACAAGCACAGGGCTGAAGGGACTTCCCAAGAGGCCACAGAGTGGAAGAGCTGGAGAAGAAAACTGTGGTATCCTGACTCCCTGTCCCCTGCTATTAATACTAAACCCAGGTTCCCTACCCGATCTGGTTTTCCCATCCCCGTCAACAGCGCTTGCATTATTGGCATCTACAGACTGAATTGACTCCAGTTCCTGCCCCAGGCTATACCGCTGCCTCACCAAGAGCTGGCCCTGCGCCCGCGCGATGCCTCCAAAGCCAGCGGGTCATAGTGTGAGCTGGTCAGAAAGGCAAAGGGAGAGGGGCCAAGAAAAGTCAGCCAGACGCCACTGATCGGCAGCAGTCCAGCCAGCTCCCCCCTCCTCCAGGGATTCAACGGAGTCGGAAATGCAATGAGACAGTCAGTGCCTTAGGACAAGTGTAGCGGAGGCTGTGGCCGGATCATGGATTGTTGCAGGCATGAAAATTCATTCATATGAGTTTGGAATATAATACCTGACACAAGATGTATCACTTGCTGCCACGCTGCAATCCCAGATAAGGACACAGCAGTAACAGATGGAGGAACAAGAAACTTATCTTGTTAGGTGATGGATTTATCTCTCTTCCCCCTACCCTTCCCTACATATTCCATAGCATTTAGCCAGCTACATTCCTGACCGAGGCAGCATATGGGGAGTGAATAGATTGCTTCCTAGCCCACCCCCACCCTTTAATTCGATAAGAACCAGAGTGGCAGGTGAACAGCTTGCTGTGTTAGGAAAAATTCAAACTGTCTTCTTTATGCGTGTCACATTCTTTGCCCCCCCTGCTCAGGCCATGGATGCTAGAGACAGGGGGGCAAAGGGCCAGTGCCCCCTTTTTAAACAGGAGGGCCATGACCCCCCACTTTTGAGGCACTGAAGTCAGCAGGGGCACGATGGGGGACGTCAGCCATCCGCCTCTTGACCTCTAACCGGAGCTGGGTGGCATAATGCTGGAGCCCATTCCCAGCTGGCATGATGGAGGGGTGGCTGGGCTAAATTGGAGTGAGCGGCACTGTGAGCTGGCTTGGCACCCACTGGCTTGGCAGTCCTTCCTGTGCCCATAGCTCACAGAGCAGACTGGCACAGGGGATCTCAGCAGAGCCCACGCCAGGGGCTTGTCTCTAATGAGATGGAGCTACTCAGGCTGTGGGACGGAAATGTATGTGAAGGAGGACGTGTTGGGGGGGGGGGGATCCTTTCTCGGGCCAGTTCACCGAGGCATGTGGCTGTAGTCGAATGCTTGGAGGGGTTCTGGGGTGAATGACTAGGCAGATGGTTCTGTCTGGCAATTCCCTTAATCTGATTAGTGGAGGTGATCAAAATATTTCATTTGAAACTTCCCCCTCCCTCTCCCCCCAGCAAAAAAAAGAAAAAAAGAAAAAAAAGGCCTTTTTTCCAAATGAACATTTAGTGGAAAATTTGAAGGTTCTCAAAATGTTCAATAAATAAACAAAACAAACCAACCCATTTTTTCCCTCCTTTTTTGGTGTTTCCCCCTGTGACGTTGTGCAGTCTATATGATTTTGTAAAAACATGATAAGTGAATATAATGTAATTGGAATAGTTTTATAAAAACATGATAAGTGAGTTTAATGTAACTGAAATATGCTTCATGCAAAAGGTATCATCACAAAGCTTATAATCTACTGAGAGTGATCATCCTATTTGTATAAATGTATCACTCTTGTATCTAAAACTAGAAATATAAAATATAACTCTGAGGGCCTATTGTAATTATGCAAAGTGTGGGCCATTGATGGTGGTTTGGAATCTTGATGACTCCCATTAACCAGAGCCATTGTCTGCAGATGGCTGTATTTACCTGTGAGTCTTCCTGTATATGTGTGTGCTGGCAAGTGAATAATGCAGCCTTGCAGTGACATGTGATCATGTCACCTGAACTGGAATCCATCTTTAACCTGGTGCTTTTCCAGTGAGGGGTGGGGGAACCCAGAGGGACAAAGGATTCCCGCCTTATGCAAAAGATATATAAAGGGGTGGAAGAGAACAGAGGGGGGAGAAGCCATCATGAAAAATCCCCTAGCTATCACCTGAGCTGGAACAAGAGCTGTACCAGGGGAAAGAATTGTGCCCAGGCCTGGAAGGTGTCCAGTCTGAGAAGAAACTTACTGAAGCATCTCTGAGGGTGAGATTATCTGTATTCAGTGTTTGATTAGACATAGATTTGCGTATTTTATTTTATTTTGCTTGGTAACTTATTTTGTTCTGTCTGTTACTACTTGAAATCACTTAAATCCTACTATCTGTATTTAATAAAATCACTTTCTACTTATTAATTAACTCAGAGTATGTATTAATACCTGGGGGAGCAAACAGCTGTGCATATCTCTCTATCAGTGTTATAGAGGGCGAACAATTTATGAGTTTACTCTGTATAAAGCTTATACAGGGTAAAACGGATTTATCTGGGTTTAGACCCCATTGGGAATTGGGCATCTGAGTGTTAAAGGCAAGCAGACTTCTGTGAGCTGTTCTCAGGTAACCCTGCAGCTTTGGGATAGGTGGTTCAGACTCTGGTCTGTGTCTGGAGCAGATAGGTGTGTCTGGCTATCAGCAAGACTTTGAGTGCTGGAACTACCTGTAGCTGGCAGGGGAGAATAGAACCAGAGGTGGCCTTTGCACATCAGCTGGCAGCTCCCAAGTGGGTTTCTGTGAACCAACCCGTCACACCCCCCTTTTTGCAACCTCATTTTCCCACTGAAAAAGGGAGGGACGGTGGGAAGAAAAATTTAAAAAACAAAAGACAAAAAAAAACCCTAAAAAACCCCCACCACTTTTTTTATCAAAAATAGGGGCACTTGGAAATGGTGGGTGGACATTTTTAAAAATGAAGACTTTTTATGCACTGTTCTCGCCACTGTCCAGCCAGCCCCCGTCATAAACCCACATTCCCCTTCTCCCTGGTGAGCTTCACTGAGGCACTGCCGAGGGTTGTATCCATCTGGAGGATGCCGAGACCGCCTCAGCAGACCACCTGAGCCTCTCCTGGCTTTCCAACCGTCTTGGCCAGCCCCTCCACAAGAGTTCCAAGTGCTTCATAGGTGCCTACAGCGGTCACAACTCTCCCCCAAATGCCGCCACTCTGACAGTCCCCTTCTCAGCTGATTTGTTCCCACTCCCCAAATCTGATAACGCTCACGCTACCGCCCCTCTTTAGCCAACTCTCCTTATGCCTGCTCCCTGTTGCTTGCCCTAACACTCCCCACGTCTCAACTGCCAGCTCTTCCCAAGACAAGTGCCCTGCTGCCAGCTCCATCAAAGAAACCTGATCCTCTCTTGTTCCTCAGCTGATGGGACCCCTCCCAACCAGGCTGCAGACAGACCTAGCCTCATCTCTCAGCCCTCAGCACAGATCCTCCTTTCGCATACACCAGTGCAGCTCCTCCAGCGGGGTGGAATTACTTCCACTGCAGATTTTTCCAATGGCTTTTTTGAATGATACAGATTTAGTGTCGGGAAAACAAACAATCACATCACTCCAAATTGTCTAGTTCAGGGGTAGGCAACCTATGGCACGTGTGCCGAAGGCGGCACGCGAGCTGATTTTCAGTGGCACTCACACTGCCCAGGTCCTGGCCACTGGTCCGGGGGGCTCTGCATTTTAATTTAATTTTAAATGAAGTTTCTTCAACATTTTAAAAACCTTATTTACTTTACATACAACCTTCTAAAAACGTTAAAATGTATGACTGGCACGCAAAACCTTAAATGAGAGTGACTAAATGAAGACTCGGCACACCACTTCTGAAAGGTTGCCGACCCCTGGTCTAGTTCTTCATCAAAGCAAAACGATTTCATTTCCACTGCATTTAAAAGGAAGAAAAATTCAGTTTTCATTTTGTGTGGGTTTCCTCTGCCCTCTTTTCCGGCAGCGGGGGAAGGAAGAGAGAGGAGGGGGACAAATTAGTTTTGGCGAGGGGGAGGTAAACACTGGCCATTTTTCATTTCCAATTGAATCAACACAAAACATTCAATTTCAGCAACAATAAACTGAGCCCACAGATTCCATGAAAAATTTCAAAAGCACAGAAACATGGTTTTGTTTCCTTCAAAAATTTCCCTGGAAACTAATTAGCATTTTCCCAACAGGCTCTAATAGCTCCAGTACTTCCAGAGAGTTTTGCCTTTCGCAGCAGCAAGTCTCAGCCAGCACCCCAAAGGTTAACTTGCAACGGGAATTCTTGGTACGACTCGTGATACAGAGCGACATTACTGTCACCACAGCCCATGGTGCTGGCTGCAGCCACCGCCAGAGCTCACGGGAGGGACTTGTGGCGGAAAGTTTCTCATCCACGGCAACATCATCTGCAGACCCACGGAGGAGTGGAAATAAAAGCAGATGTGCACAGCTGATATATACTGTCGGAGCCAATGGGATTTTCCAGCTCCCTGCAGCGCTGTGCACTGGGCTGCTGTGGATAAGTATAAGAGAGTATCCAGCATCACACAACAGTTCTCACAGAAGCACCGTTTCTGCTGGTTGCAGCAAACTGCGGGGAGTGATTGCATTGTGACGGATGCAGAATGGGTCCGATCGGCAGCATCCTGTGGTATCCTGCCTGGCAACAGTGCACCAGGGGTGCAAGTGACGCTGATTTGCAGTGCCCTGCAGGGATATGGTGCATCGGGGCGCTGGGGATAGTGACGGGGCTCGTAGTAGTGAAGAGACAGAGAAAGCCCGTTGGATCAGGGATTCTCCCTTGGAGAGTGTTATGCACATTGCTGAAGTGTTAATATAATAATAAATATATAATAATAAATGGAGATATACCTATCTCATAGAGCTGGAAGGGACCCCGAAGGGTCATCGAGTCCAGCCCCCTGCCTTCACTAGCAGGACCAATTTTGCCCCAGATCCCTAAGTGGCCCCCTCAAGGATTGAATTCACGACCCTGGGTTTAGCAGGCCAATGCTCAAACCACTGAGCTATCCCTCCCCCCTAGTGTTCTGCTAGGTCTCAAAGAGGAGGGTCCCAACCTCTCCCCTGTAACATCCCTGGTGAAGCAACGTTGCCGCTGCACTACCAGGATCACGCCTCCCCACGCCCTCTGCAGCAGTGCAGCGTAGCAGGCTGCGGTATCCTGCAGGGAGACCGAGTATTGTCATGCAGGAGACAGCGCTGAGCAAAAGCCCAGTGTCATCCCGGCGTGCGGCGACAGAGACCTTCCCAGCTGTCTTCTGGGAAGAGTTAACCTGATAGCCAGTGGACTCCGTTATGGCGGTCGCTGCTGCTTTTCTGCACTGCTGACTAGACAAGACACACTCTCTCTCCAGGACTCTCCTTCTCTCCTCATGCTGCCCCTTCCCCCCTCTCTACAGCGCTCTGGTTTGGATCAGCCCAGGGCTCCCAACCGATTAATGTACTAGCCCCGCAATGCCAAGCGGGGGAGTGGGTTTCTAGGGCAATAGAGTCGGCTGGGTGTTATAATGAACCAAACAAAAGACTCCACGCTGACCGTCTGGCTTCATGTTCCAGACCCCGCTGCAGGGCCAGAAGGCTCAGGTGCAGAGGTGAACGGCAGAGAAGCTTGACGTGTTTTGGGGTGGGGTGGGGGGCGGGAAGGAGAAGTTGGTTCAGCCCATTATACAGCCACGAGCCAGGCGGCTCGTCCGGCTGTCAGCCTAGCCTTAGTCTTAGTCCAAAGCCCATCTCTAGCCCTTGCAGGCTCCATTGTAGCATTCAGCTGGCAGAGCCCAATCTCAACTGCACTCTCCTAGCTGTTCATTTCCCAGCCTAGCTACTAGCCTGCAGGCCTGACAGCGCCACAAGGGGTCTGCACGCGTCCTGAGAAGGAACAGAATGGGAACTGTATTGCATTAGCCACCCTTGTCCCTGTCTCTCTTCAGCCCTGCCTAGATCCCAGAGGCAAAACGGTATACAATCCAATGGGAGACTCCTGGGTTGTGTCCTTCCTACATGACCCCAGGACAAGTCTCTTAACCTCCTTGCCTCAGTTTCCCCATCTGCAATGCACTTCAGCGGAGCTTAATGAGGCTTCATTCACAAAGGGTTTTAAAACGCGTTGCGATCCGCGCCTGAAAAGAACGATAGCTGCACCAAGCGCAGCCAACCATTCTCCTCTTACATAACTCAAGCAGCCCATTCCAAGCTCGACAACTCGCATTATACCCAGACAACATTAAACCACCACTACCAACAATCCCAACCCCCGCCAACCCTGGGCAATGTTTCCTGCCGATCACAGAGCGGCTCGGCGGTCTGGCAGCAGCAGGCTGAGTCGCGTCTGGTAATTGTGAGGCCAGGGTCACCCCCTTACCAAGAAACAACCCCTGCCCGCCAAGCTGACATTTCTTCCTCTGAAGTGGTTTTCCAGGTTGGCCCTCCTTAACCCCTCAGAGCCTGCTAATGGGCTCTCCCTACCTTCCTCAGACGGCATCAGTCACGCAGGAGAAGGCCAAAGCATTCTGCAGGGCTCCGGCATAGATGGCTCGGAGCCTCCGTTTGATCCCGACTGCCTCTGATCTGTCAGAGCCTCTGTCCCTACATCCCAAAAGGACATCGGAAGCCAGTCCTGCCCCCACGCCCTCTCCCCCATCAACATGCAGGCCAGCCTGTGCCCTTTTTAATGCTCTCCCCTTTCAAGCAAAAGTTCGCACCTCGCTCACAGTTACGGCCACGTGCCGGAGGTTTAAAAGCCTGAGGTTGGCCAGCGTCTCTTTTTTTAAGTCCCCTCCTCCCTTCTCAGGAGGTTAAAAAGCTAAAAGACCAACTCCGAGGCAGATAATAGAGTGACAGCACCTCATAAAAAGGAAGCTGCAGCCTTCGAGAAAGCCGGCGTATGGTGCATTAGGGATGTCTGTCGCAGCAGCTGGGAGTAATAGTGACCCTCTGAACTCAATTTGCTCCATGGCTATAAACCTAAAGAAACACTCTGGATGGTGGAACTCCTTCTCCGGCTGACGAGGCTCGCCGGAGCCTCTGGCACAAGCACTCCGTTGCCTCCCGCCTTAGTGCTAACAGCGTTTCACACTACGGGCCCGGCGTGCTTCTCCCAGCTTTGTTAATTCAGTGGAATTACGCCTAATTCCTACCAGAGCAGGTAGGAGAGGAATCGGGGCCGCAGGTGAAGTGGGAAAGGGTGTGAGGGAAACCTAGCAGCATGGAGGGCATCAGTGTTTGGTCGGCTAGTATTAGTACTTTTAATTGCATTATGGTAATAGCACCTACAGGCTTCAACTGAGATCAGTGCTAGGCACTGTACATACATGTAGGGAAAGAAAGCTCCTGCCTCAAAACAGCTTACAGTCTAGATAAGCAAAGGGGGGTGGAGGGGAGGAATTATTCTCCTTGCAAACTTCCAACCACACTGCGTAGGAACGTAATATAATGGTTAGAGCAGGGATTGGAAGTCAGGACTCCTGGGTTCCCTAGCCAGCTCGGTCACAGACTCATTCCCTCATCTCCCTCTTTGTACCTCAGTGTCCCCAGCTGCAGAACGGGGACAACGCTTGCCATCCAACAGCAAGGGGGAGGCTTGATAATGTTTGCAAGGTGCATAAAGATCCTCGGCTAGGAGGCAAGAGGAGGGGGGGGTATCAGAACCGTAGATGGTCATGGCAGCATCTGAGACCCAGTGTCTCTTGCAGGCAGACAGCTGCATGCAAATAGCTTCGTGCAATTGCACAAACCTATCACCTTCCTCTCGGCTGTTCGCTCTTTTTGTTAATGAGTAGAAATTCTTCCCACTACGCATTAGCGCCCAGCGTAATGGTGCAAAGCGTTTTTCATTTATCATCATAATGCCAGTCAAACGAACCCCCTAATAAGGTAAATTTGAGAGGAAAGCTATTAGAGTTTATTTGTGCAGCGGCTTTGAACAAGTTCACACAGCTCTGACTGGGTAACCGGAGGGGACGGCTGGGTCTTGACTCTTCAGGCCTTTTCATCAAAAGCTATTCCTTGGCCAGGCAGAGTCTTTCCCCTGCAGGAAATTTCAGCCTCCTGCACCTAACTGCACTTGCTGTCTTCTTTTTTAATCCCAGACCCATTTAGAATTGGAAGCAGCCACCGATTTTTCGTTTCCAAACCACTGACTTGCTGTTCCAAGCAGGGGCGCTGGGAAAAATTGTGCCTTGTGTCCTATAGACCCGAGTTCCCTCCAGCTAACAGCAATTACAGCTCACGTTTTTAGAGCCCAGAGAGTCCCCAAAAGTGCTTGACAAGTTTGCTTTTCTTTTTTTACTTTAAAATGGAACGTTCACTCAGCAAACACGAGGGAAGTGATTTGAGGGCTTGGCCATTTTTTTTTTTCCATTTGAAACCAGCCATTTTGTAGAATTTCCCAGAAACAGGAACATCTGAGTGGCGCAAAATCGCTCCAAACGAGAAGGCAACGGTGTTCTCGCAATATGGCAGGCACATCATTGGGGTTTTTTTTAGGAATTTTGCACATTTCTAATCCTGATCCACCGCCATCCTCTTCGTTATCTTAGCCCTGGTCTGAATGAGAGCTCCGCCAATGCGCCCTCACCCTCACCTGTAGTACCTCAGCTTTTCCAGCATAGGGCACCACACAGCTCTGCAAATACTTCATATGTCCTTACTTGCAACACCCATTCCAAGTCCTGTTTATGGCCCACCATGCTGCTCCGCCAATACACCTCAATCCAGTACCCCCCGTTATTCCAGTCTAGGGACCTGATCCTGCAAAAGCTTACACATCTGAGTAACTTTACTCATGAGAGTGGCCTGATTGAAGCCAACAGGAACGTGCTTACATGAGTAAAGTTACTCCCACGTGGAAGCATTTCCAGGACTGGGCCCTTAATCACCCACACAGCTCCGCTAGTTCACTGAAGCAAGCATGCTATTGCCATCGTGGGTTATCACCTCAAGCATCTCTTTCCTGCCCTCCAGCAGACACCTTAGACAACCCCCCACCAATACATCTCACCCTTGACCTGTAGCACCTCTGCTCTTCCAGTCGTGGGCCTGTCCTGAAGGCAGGCCAGAATGCATTTCATTCGCTAGGAGCTAATTTCCTCACTAGGTCTAAATTAAATGCATATTTCAGAACCTCGCAATGAGCAAACCCTGCTCAGCCTTCTGCTGGATACAAAAAAAATAAATAACCTTTGCCGGGAATGAGCCTCGGTGAGACATTACGGCCCTGTCGGTGGGGCTGAGCGATCCCCCGCTGTACGGTAATAGCTGTGTCAGATGTGCAGTGCTGGCGAATGGGGCCGGCGCTGCGGAGGCAAGCAGAACAGATCCCGCCTGAGGAATTAGCGTCTTCGTTAGCTTGAGCCGCCCGTTTTACTTGACTTCTAAAAGCAACGTCGCAATCGGGAAAGTCGAAGGGCTGGCGCCAGAGCGGGTGTAAATCAGGGCAGCTCAGTGGAACTCAGCAGACCTGGGTTACTTCCCAAGTTCTGCCACTGAGCTGCTGTATGACCTCAGGCAGGTCACTTACCTCCCGGTGCCTCTTTCCCCTTCTGCTCTTTGTCCATTTAGGCTTTAAGCACCTCAGGACAGGGACAGTCTCTCGCTCTGGGTCAGTCTGCATTGGCATTGGCGGCGGGATTGCAGCACATGTAGACAGACCCAAGTTTGTTTTAATCTGATCAGCTGCGATACCAATAGCAGTGAAGCTGCAGCAGCAGCAGTTTCAGCGCAGGCGATAAAAGCTCACCCGGGACCCGGAGTAATTACATCCCACCCATACTGCTGTGACTGCACTGCTATCGGTACATAAACTAGCGAGATTAAAGCTAGCTCAGGTGTGTCAACACGTACTGCAATTACACCCCTCGATTACAGTGCAGGCATAGCCTCTATGTATGGACCGTAACTCGCATGGTGGGACCCTGATCTCGGTTACGGCAGCAACCTTGGATAAATTCATGGTGGCTAAGTCCATAAATGGCTATTAGCCAGGATGGGTAAGAATGGTGTCCCTAGCCTCTGTTCGTCAGAGGATGGAGATGGATGGCAGGAGAGAGATCACTTGATCATTGCCTGTTAGGTTCACTCCCTCTGGGGCACCTGGCATTGGCCACTGTCGGTAGACAGATACTGGGCTAGATGGACCTTTGGTCTGACCCGGTACGGCCGTTCTTATGTTAAGGTGCTACCAGAAATACCACTACTACGCACAATCTATAGCAGCGGAGGGTCTGGCTCTAATCTCCACCCCCCCTCCTGCCGTGTGGCTCCCTCTCCCATCTTAAAACAGTTCCTGTTCCACAGCACGGGGGGAATAGCTCAGTGGTTTGAGCATTGGCCTGCTAAACCCAGGGTTGTGAGCTCAATCCTTGAGGGGGCCATTAAGGGATCTGGGGCAAAAATCTGTCTGGGGATTGGTCCTGCTTTGAGCAGGGGGTTGCCAACTAGATGATCTCCTGAGGTCCCTTCCAACCCTGATATTTTATGATTCAACTTGGGAGGAGCATTGGGAGCTGCAGCTTTGCAGGTTCAGTTGCAAAGCCAGGTAGCCATAGTGTGTGGGAATGAGGGGGCTGCATGCCTGCCAGCCAATTAAGCCTCATCTACCCTAAAGTAAAACCACTCTTGCTGTAGCAAGTGCTGGTACTAGCAACTGGATGGCTAGTGTGGACAGACCACTGGTGTTCTTAAACCAGTGTGTTGTCTAGATCTGCTCTGGGCAGGTCTAGATGACATGGGGCTTACCACACCGGCAGCAGCCTGGGGCCCAGCGGACCTCCCACTGTTACTACCATGTCCTAGGATATCTGAGTGAGTGTAGATACAAGCTCAGTATGGTTGGGGCGGAGGGGGGAAATCGCATGTCGTGTAGATCAGGAAGGAGATGCATTATGTGAAGCCCAGGACTGCAACAGCTGTAGGTGGGCGAGGAGACATGCAAGAGCAGGAGGGCTGCAGGCCATAAAAGCTGCATTGGACAGAGAGGTGGGGGAGGCAGGATTGAAATAGCAGGGGGAACTTTGGATCCGGATCGAGGTGCACTAGCAAAGCCAGGGAAGGAGGGCTGGAATCGCAGCTAGGGCTGCGCAGAGTAGGCAGAGATTTGAGGGAGCCCAGGCCTAGAAGAGGAGGGGGCACTTCAGGGGAGGACTGAGATGCATTGGGTCGAGTCGTTGGAGGAGGGGCCCAGGACTATATGGCAGAGGCTGCTGCAGGTCAGGAGCAAGGAGGCCTCGCAGAGCTGGGGAGGAGGCTGGCCAGGCCTAGAAAAGCAGGTACCGGCAGCAGCCGAGACTAGAATGGCAGGGCATATTTCCAGTCAGGCGGGAGAGGCAGCCGCAGAGCTGTGCATGGGAGGCTAAGCACACTGCCTCTCACCTGCCTGCAGCCAGCGCAAAGCAAGCTATAAACTCGCTGTCTCTCTCTTCCATTTATACGAGTGATGACAGCATATTGAACAAATACATAAATAATGATCATAAAAAAAAACCCCATCCCTGCCCTGGTCTCCCCAGGTGGCGGCAGCTGCTGCTCTGAATTTGCAGCCCCAGCAGGTCGGAGCTGCTCCTGGCCGCCAGCCGGCTGGGGTTTGGGAGCTAGACTTTGCAAACAACTTTTCTAGGGTATGATGGGGAGGGGGAGAGGAAGACAGACGTGACTCAAGACACCTCTAGGGAGTTATGGTGGTGAGGGGGCCTGACTGGGATCCCACAAGGGGTGACAATCACAAAGTGCTTCCCAAATATGATAATATCTGGGCATTACTGCATTAAATGCAATAGTGGCTTGGTGTGCTGGGAAGAACTGCATCAGCCAGTCCGATGATGGGGAATTGCTGGGTATCCTCCTTCTGTGTGTGTGTGTGTGTCTGTCTTTTATCATGCTCGTGTGTGTTTATTGGCCCGTTTCAGGGTGGGGGGGGATGTGTTTTGAGGTGTTTGCACACATACTTTGGGGTTAGTTGTGTAGTTGTATGTGTGGCAAATGTGTCTATCAGTGTAGCGTAAATGCGTCTAAGCATGTGTGTGGTTGTCAGGGTAAAGGGCGTATCCATTTGGGAGTGTGTGTGTCTGTGTGTGTGTGTGTGTGTGTGTGTCTGAAATGGCTTTGGCTGCGCGTTTCAGAGAGAGCAATGTGTTTTTGTAGCTGCGTATGTCCGACAACAAGACAGAACAGAGAGAGAGAGAGTGTGTGTGTGTATATATATATATATATATCAGTCTGGGTCAGACAGGGAATACATGCATCTGGGTGTCTCTGTTTGTGTCAATGCAGCAAGAGTGTCTTACTGTGCTAAAGACACACCTGCCACGCATGGGCACTCAAGCTCAGTGACTTCGTGGTGTTGCCAAATCGGGTCAGTCTTTCCGTGCACTAGCCCCATTTGCAGAGCTTGAACAGAAAGCAGCAAGTGGGAGGGACAGATCTCGGTTATCATTTCAAAACCATTGTATTTAATGCTGCTCTGATAAAGCAGCACAAGGGCATTGCCAGCTTGCTTCTGTTTAACTCTGCAGTCGTTGGGGCCAACATCTTGGCAACTAGAGCAATAGTTGCATCATGAGCCACTGATCTTGAAGCCCAGGAGGCACAGATGGCAAAATACCATGGGGCAAACGCTACCCTCGCTGCGACTGTGACCCCTTTCTTCTCCAGCCAGGGAGCTGGGTTCGAGATCCCCACGGAGCCCTGTGCCAATACACCTGGGAGGGGGAGGTTGCAACCAGAATTTCTTTCCTAAAACAAGCACTTTCAAATGCACCTACTGCCACCTCCACTGACATCAGCCAGATGAATCTCAACCTCTGTTCTGTGCATCTCTGTGCTTTGGGGATCTCCCAAGTATCCCTATCCAAACTGCCCCAGGAGGCTGCTCTCCCTGGCATCTCTCTGCTTTAGAGAGCTGCCTGCCACAAACCCCATGGGAAGGGGAAGCCACCGGACCTTTCGCATCTCTATAGCTGCTGCCAGTACTGATCTGCATTGGCTGTAACTCCTTGTTTCACAGGTAAATAAATCCCTTCCACGGAGGAAGCTGCCAGGATTGGGGCACGTTGCTCGGGGGGTGGGGGGGAGGGTTGCAGTCTCGTTGTGCAGCATCACATCGGCTTGCCATTAAGATCTGAACGCCATGCAGAATTGCTTTGGTGACATTTAAAGGTTTCTGTCAATCTGGGCCCCGCATTTCTTAGTTATTTGCTGCCGAGAGATGAGCTCGCTGGGTCAGCGGGAATTAGCCTCCCAACTGGCCACCCACAACTGAACTGCTCTGCTGGTTACCAGAGCTCATTCAGCTGCTCCTTGTGTGCAGAGCTGGCTGGGAAATGCTTTAGCCACCTTGCAAGATTTTGACTTTTTTTCCCCCCCTGTCCCATATTGGGACAAACAGTTGAAATCACAAAAATGTTCACGAACTGATCTGGAAAAAAAAACCCACAACCCTCAGGTCATTTGAAACATTTTGTTTTGATCATTTTGGAAGGTTTCCTTTTGATTTTGACCTTTTAAAAACAAATGAATAAATAAACCTCTCTTTAGACTAAATTAGAGAGACATGGCGGGGGGAGGTCCTATCTTTTATTGGACCAACTTCTGTTTGTGAGAGAGAGGAGCTTTCCATCTCACCCAGAGCTCTTCTTCGACATTTAGAAACAAGAAGTCCTTTCGCACCAGAAAAGGAAGCTTGCCATTTTGATCATGTCAAAATGGGATGATTCGATAATTTTGAAACTCCCCTTCCCTCCCCCCCCAAAATGTTTTTCCATCATAAATTTACTCAAAACCAACCCTCTCCCATGAATAGTTTTGATTGAAAAAAATCGGCATTTTCCCATGGAAAAAAGTCGTTCATCAGCAAATTCCCAACCAGCTTTAATTGTAACAGTCACGAAATAGCCCCTTTTTGAGCTATTCCTGGGGCCCGATCCTCTCCTGCCTTGCATCTCATGTGGTCATTTGCACCAGCATAAAATGGGTGTCAGATGCTACCATCCAGCTTTGGTAATGTTTTTATACCCACTGTGCACTCCCTTTGCATAGAAGTAGATGGCCGGGGAGACAATTAGGCCAGTAGTCATCTCAAATGCATCTGTTACTTGTAAGCATTTGCTGAATAGCTTGGGCAAACAGAAGAGGGAGCGTTTGTAAACTGTTCACTTGGACTGTTTGGTATTGGCAACAGGACGGTCACATGGTATCATTTCTGGACCGTGATAAACTGAACGCTGAGTAGCAGTTTCCCCAGTACAGCTTTGCAGACAGATCACCATCCATGTTAAACTGCAGGAACCTTTCAGGATTCACGGGCACACAGCAAACATGAATAGCAAGCCGTGGGCCAGACTAGCAAACTCCTGGCACCGTGGCAAGCAGCGACTCACGTGAGTAACCCAGTTGATTTCAATGAAACAACTTGTGCACGCAGTGGAAAAAAGGGTTTTCCATCCAGGCCAATGTAACCCCTCAAATCACAACCAACAGAACTCAGCATTTGTATTCTTTATTGTTCCAGTTCAGACAGTTCCATTATTTATCAAGGTTACTTATTCATGTATCAGTCCCACAGACAACCTGATTTTATGGATAACATTAATACAATCTCTCTCATCTCTCCATCGAGTCCTAACGTGCCCATCATCATAGTATCTGGTGCAGGCACTAGGCATGGTACCATTACAATCCACCTAATAAAGGTTGTTCTATTTCCCTCCAACCTCTGACCACAACTTTGGCGAGGATTGAAAATGCTGGGTTAAGATTTTTACTTTAAAAACTAAAATGTCTCTCTCGCCACTCACAGGTTCTGGCTGAGAGTGGATGCAGAAGAGGCAGGTCTCCCATGATACTGACCAACCAGAAAGTACCTGGCTCTTCTGAGGGAGCCAATTCCAAGCAGATTTCATGAGCACCTTTCCAGACTCAAGAAGTTGGAACCATTCAGACAAGCATAGATATTAACTGGGGAGGTAGCAGCGCCTAGGGGTTGGAGCAAAGGGCTGGGGTCCAGAAGCCCTAACTCCTCCACACAACGGGAATTTGGCCAAATCGCCTTGGGGGAAATTGTAAAAAGCACCTAAGAGATTTTGGATAGAGATAGCGAAGGTATTTACATGGCCCTCAGCACCACAGTATCTGAGCCCCTCACAATCATTAATGGACTTATCCTCACACGCCCCTGTGAGGTAGGGCAGTTCTGTTACGCCCATTGTACAGATGGGTCTGTGCAATGGGGATAAGGCACAGGGTGGCTAAGTAACTTGCCCAAGGGCACACAGCATGCCTGTAGCAGAACAAAGACTGACCCCCAGGTCTCCAGAGTCTTAGTTGACAGCCTTAACCATAAGACCATCCTCTGTCACTGATTTTTCAGTGGGACTTTTGTTCCTAAATCCCTTAGGCCCTTTTCAAAAATGTCCCCCTTTGCTTCTCCGTGACTCAGTTTCCCCAGCTGTACAATAGGGCTAGTGACGTCAACACTCCATTGTGAAGCACTAGGAGATCTCTGGCTGGGAGGCACTTCTACATACAAAATGTTACAGCACTAGCACTGCTGAATGCTCATTTGCCAAACCCCCATCTCTCCTCTGCCACGAGTAGATGCAGCCAGCAGCAGCCCAAGCTTACCTCCATCGCAACTTGACAGCCCATCACGCCTCCCTGCGTCATGGGTGAAATCCCCCAAGATCACGCTGCTGCGAAGGAAAGAACCCCAAAGCAACTGATTTAATTCCCCTCAGGAAACGCTCAGCTCTTGTTAAACTAAGGGAGGTTTCTCCGAGAAGTAAAAGGAATCAGAACAACCGCCTAACAAGATTTCAAACAATACTCCAGATACACCTTTCTCGCCTCCATCTCTCAGACCACCCTTTGCCAGGCGTAGAGCCCGATTCTGCCAAGTGCTGGGCACTTTCAGGGAGGTGCCCAAAGCCCTTAGCTCACATTGACTTCAATCAGCGCTAGAAGTGCTAACTACCTGGCAGCACTGAGCTCTTAAAACACAGGTGCAGGCTAGAACATTAGACGCAACAATGTCCAATGACATTTACACAGTCCCCGGACAGTTCTAGTCAAATAAAAAGCGGGCAGCGCAAGGGACTCCTGCTTAATTCCTGCTCAGATATGGAGATAATTAACCCTTTTGTCACTGGGCTCAAATATAACTGGACTAGATGAACTATTGAGGTCCCTTCAAGTCCTACATTTCTGAGATTCATTTCTATAACACTGCGAGAAACATATCTAAGGCCATTTCTACACGATAAGCACTATGGCATTATAGTTATGCCACTGTAGCATCACAGCATGGACACTTCTTACAGTGATGGAAGGGTTTTATTTTTCCATCAGTGTAGGTAATCAACCTCTCTAAGCAGTGGTAGCTAGGTCGATGGAAGACCTAGCTGTGTCTACACTGGGGGTTCGGTGAGCATAGCCGCAGAGCCATAGCTAACTTTTATACATAGACCAGGTCTCTCATGCCATCATTTCAGTAGGACATCTATTCTTCCTTACCCACTAGGGAAAACTAGTCAGCAGCTTGTGTCTCCATTGAATTTGGAAATACAGGTCTGTCGCATCTTAGGTGCATTTAACATGTGTGATTTCAGCTTTACGCGGTCGGCAAAAACAAGAAAAAAAACAAAAAACAACAACAAAAGAGAAAAATAATTTAAATACTGTTTCTGTAGTGCGGGCGATTCTGCCCGCCATTACACTCAATGTAATTTTGACTATACGCGGTTTTCACTTTACGCGCTGACCGCGGAACGTAACCCCAGCGTAAGATGAGACAGACCTGTACCAACAATCAGCACTGAAGTCTCACAAATCACATGCCGAGCACATAAATGCACCTAGTTCCAACTTCCAAGCATGTTCTCCGAGCCACGCTTTGAGGTGCTGAACTGCAGTATCATCTGAAAGACATTCTAATCACTGTGTATAATTTCAAAGCAGGGTAAGGACCATGTTATGCCTTGGGATACATGGGAACAGCTCCCACTGAAGTGAAAGGGAGCGGTGCAGATCTGAAGCCGGAATGGGGTCCTAATCACTAAAATAAAATATTGAAAGTGGGTTTAAAAATGTAATACAGGAGATGAATTAACTATCAAACAGAGAGCTGATAGATATGGGGGACTCAAGGAATGGAGTTCCTTGGTAGAGAGACCGAACAGCCTCATTTGGAGAAGAATCAGCTTTACATCAAACTCACATGGAAATTCAGACTCTCTCAATGAGGGGAACAGCCCTCAAGGCCTTGTTTTGAGTAGAAATGGCTGAAAATCCCACCCGAAGTGTTTTGCACAGCTCTGCATTGGACTGAATAGGAAGCCTCTCCATAATACCCACAACTGTCATAATGCAACGTCAGTTCTTTCTCTCACTCTCTGAAGTATTTCTGATTAGTTTTAAAAATAATTCAATCCTCCCTTGCTCCAAACTTTCCGAACTGCATGGAGGATGCACGTCCCGCTCTCTCACGTTGCTTAGAGCCACGGCTCCATCACAAAGGACACCATCCATCAGCGTGCCGTTGGGAGACAATGTAAGAGACAGACAGGAGGCAGAACATCTCCAGGAGTCATGCCATGCGGTTTGGTCTTTTACACAAGCAACCAACAGCCGTGATCTGCATTCAGTACATTCACTAGTTGACACCATCCCTTTCAGCACAGCATCATAGGGCCCTGAGCCATGGACTGATGGAGAGGCACAACAGAGACAATCAAAGATAATTAGGTGCCAACGTTGCCCCTTCCAGTCCTTGTGAGGAAGGCACCAGATGCCCTCAAGAACCATGAGCAGGCATAGCCTGGGCACGAGCACTGCAGGCATCGCCACGTTCTCAATGACGTTGCTAGGTTCCAACCTCGTAACTAGCAAGTCACCACCTCCTGTTCCCCACTTCGCTCTCCATCATGGGCGGACTTGATTTTAGTTGCTCATTAAAACGTCTGCGCAGGAGACATCTTTCATCCGCTGGCACCATCCGGGAAAAAGAAAGGAGCCATCAGCAGAAATTAGCAGAGAGAGGGTTAGAGGGAGGGCGGGAGCACAATGCATTTTTTAAAAATGTCAGCTTCTTACTCAGCAGTTCTTGAGACCAGGAGGAGGCGGAAGGCACATAAATAATAAAGCNACTTTGGCAAGTGTGGCACCATACCCGCTGCAATCAGTGCAAACATCCCACATAATGCGAGCCGGACAAAAACCCTGGTTCCAAAAGACTCCCCCAGAGTTTTGCAGAAATCCTCTGTCTGGTCTCCTCAGTAGAGCCGTGTGATTTCAGCTTGCAGGGGCGAGTTTGGGTCACTATTGGTCAGACCCCACCGATTTTGGTGGTTGGAAGGAGAATGAAAGTCTATTCAAATCACTGAGGCTCGTCTGGTCTGGGATTACGACCTTATGGCACCTCTTTGAGTTCAACCCTCACCTGGACCGCATAGGGGTGGAACGGAGGATAGACGTATCATTAGACAACAGGCAGGAGTTCATTCCAAACTCAGCCCAGGNGCTTTGGTAAGTGTGGCACCATACCCGCTGCAATCAGTGCAAACATCCCACATAACGCGAGCCGGACAAAAACCCTGGTTCCCCCTGGTTCCAAAAGACTCCCCCAGAGTTTTGCAGAAATCCTCTGTCTGGTCTCCTCAGTAGAGCCGTGTGGTTTCAGCTTGCAGGGGCGAGTTTGGGTCACTATTGGTCAGTAGGGTGACCAGATGTCCCGATTTTGGGGTCTTTTTCTTATATAGGCTCCTATTACCCCCCACCCCTGTCCCGATTTTTCACACTTGCTGTCTGGTCACCCTATTGGTCAGACCCCACCGATTTTGGCGGTTGGAAGGAGAATGAAAGTCTATTCAAATCACTGAGGCTCGTCTGGTCTGGGATTACGACCTTATGGCACCTCTGAGTTCAACCCTCACCTGGACCGCATAGGGGTAGAACGGAGGATAGACGTATCATTAGACAACAGGCAGGAGTTCATTCCAAACTCAGCCCAGGTCTACTCACTAGGTGCATGAGCCTCAGCAAAGCTCACGGTGAACCTGTGTCACCCAGACCAAGGGGTCTGTTGTGAACATTTTCTAATCTACACAATCTCAGACAGGGTCAGCTGCTGTGTTCGCATCTTCAGAGCGCTGGGGACTCCCTGGGCCTGAGGGGAGAAACAGGGCTTTCTTGGACACCTCAGACAGGGGGAAGCCACAAAACATGCAACATTTGATTGGCGCAATGGGCCAGGACCCCAAAAAGCACGTGCTGATCTGAGCTCCACCTGCTCCTGAAGCAACATCAGCCAAGGTAAGGACTACGTGGGGGTGTTGGAGAGAGGGTGTGCTGTGTTGTCACAGACCTTGTGGCAGTGGTGGGGAGAACTGAGGAAAGTGATTTGTGGGCTCACCTGGCATTTGGGGATGGGAGAGGAGGAGTTTTGGGGGACCGTGGGGAAGACATTGGGTGTCCCCAGCAGTGTGGGTATGAGGAAGGATCTGAGTCAGATACCAGAAGTGCTGGGAGGAGGGACAACTTCATAGCTAGATAAAGGACCCAATTATGTCCTCAGTTGCCCCAGGGCTGCTCCATCGACTTCAGCAGACTGAAGGTGTAAGGGAGCAGAGAATTTGCTCCAATGCACTTTAATCATAGCATGGCTTGTGGCGCCCTCGGAATGCAGCTCACTCTGATGTCAGGGCCTTGCTTTTGGGTCTGGGGTCTGGGAGACTGACAACAAAAGTGTATAATCCTCTCACAAGGTCATGAAAGCTCCCATCCCTCCTTCATTCAAACCATTGGCCACGGTTTTTACAGTTCATTTTCTGGAACCAAATCAGAACAGACAAACAAGAAAGAGAGAAAAAGGCAACAATAGCAGAGAAGGGAAGCAGAAAGAATGAGCTTATGCTGGGTGGTAGTCAGGCCCCTTCCATTCGCCAGCCTGGCCTCCACAAATGCCTCTCAGGCACTGGATTGAGGTTTGCAGCCATTTCATTCACGCACTGTCAGAGAGGATGTCTAGCTTTATGGCTACTGCACTGACGTGGGACTCCGAAGATCTGGGTTCAGGCCACGGATCTGCCCCAAGCTCCCAATGAGGCTTCTGAGAAGTCACTTCATCTCTCGGAGATCGCTCACATGCTTAATCGCTTGGAGCGATGAGAGCCAGAGCGCTTAGCTTGAGCATCCTACCTCCCATGGGTTAATCTAGTCATTCCTCTCTCTAATTGCAAGACTTTAGCTCCAAACTCACCCAATCCCATTGGCATGAAGATCTGACAGTAAAGAGCAGGAGAGACATCCCAGCCCCACCGATGGCTAAGAAAGGGCTCATGAATATTGTAATGAGGGCAAGTAGCTCTCAGACCCATTCAGATGGAGTCTTTGTCCCCAAGTCTTTGGCCTAGTTTATTTCCTCTCCTCTGGGATCTCTCTTGATTTCTAAGTGCCCCATTTCTGTGTATGCATTTACAGGGGTACCAGACCTCCCCTTCTCTCCTGGGTCTCCGACTTGCCCTTACAGACACACTCTGACTCTTACCATCACCTCCTTTCTTCTCTGTCCCCCATTCCCCTCCTACCAGTCCTCATGATTAGGTTTAGTGTTTTCCCAGCTCTTTTATTTGCCTGTGTAAGTTAAGGCAAGCCTGTTGGCTGCTTGAGTGGAACACACAGTTTTATATGTGCCATAAAAGGAAAGAGCTCTGTAAACAATATTATTTTTAATACAATCCCAGGCTTTGGCAGGCCAGCTGTTTTTGTGTTGTCTTAATTTAATCAGACAATCAGTTCTCTCAAGCAGCGACAGGGAATGAAAAGCATTGGCAAGGAACTGAGAAACTGGTGGAAAAAGAAATGGCTCCCATCAGAGGCTTCCCAATGTGTCGATGGGAGAACACGGGTTAAGGTCTATGGGGCGACAAGTCTCCCAGACGGTTCTTTAATGAAGAGCTTTGTCACAACACAAGCAGCGTGTCATCTCCGCATTTCCACTGTGATACTGGAGGATGAGGTGGAAATGACCCTGGATTACATCTCATCTGTGCCCTTGGCCAATATAGTCCTCTTGCCGACAGCATGTTACCAATAGAGATGGATCAATGCCAGGAGCTCAGATCTGAATGTCCCAGAGATGTTTGGGGGCTTGAGCTTGATTCCTTGGATACAAACAAATGTGTAGACTTTCTGTTCTTGTTGCTTGCCCTTTCCCCGCTTCACTCCATTAACAAAGCCTGCCTCACCACTCATTTCACCCTGCGTTCTTCTTCCAGGCTGACCTATATGCCAGGAGCATTCACTCTATCCTGGTATGCCACCCTCTATTTAAACCTCACCACCCTCCACTCACTTCTCCCATGCCCCTCCCCCCCCAAATATCAACCTGCACCCACTGCAGGCACCAACACTTTGCTTAGACAAAAAATGAAGGCTAAAACAGTTCATCACAATGCTGAACAACAAAGACAGGTTGAACAATGGTCTCATCTAGAATAATCTCCCGTCTCCCATCACATTGGTGTGTCTGGCCTTCATCTGTCTGGTGATAGTGAAGCTGCTTAGGATGGGAACTCTGTCTCTCTTTGTGACTAATTCACTGTGAGTCCATAAACAACAACCTTAATCCATAATATTAACCTACCTTACAATTACCAGGCCAAATTCCAAACGACAAGAGGGCCGTTGTGCAGTTCCAGTTTGCACATGGCCAAAGTCCCTTAACAACGAATATATAAATAGCAATAATTCAGTAGCACTTAGCACTCCATTCAGGAATCTGGGCCCCCTTATGCTGGGCATTGTAATAAGGAAGAAAGTCTCTGTCCAAAGGAGCTTATAGTTGTAGCATCTGATGAGACACAACAGGTGGATAGAACAAACCATCAAATGAGGTGGGAGTGGGAAGGAGGAAGACAGTAAGAGCGAAGCGATAATGCTTAGTGTAATAGGCAGCAGCAGGTTTCGAAGGGTCTCAGCTCTAGGCAGCAGAGATCTCATGGAATCTCGTGGGAGCAGCCGATTATGAAAGAGTCCCGTTATTCAAGATCGTGGAAATGGCAGAAAATCAGCTGCTCTCAAGGGATTCCAGTCATCTTGAACTGAACTCTCCTGAGAGATTTCAGTGCTGTCAGAGCTGACCCTGGCCTGGGTTCCATCTCACACCCCAGCCTGACCACTACCTCCTTGTCCTATGTCTCCTTTCGATTATTATGTATATTGCAATAGCGCCTGGGAAAACCATGGCCCAATTAAGCTAGGCACCGTAAACTTTGTCCACTTTCCTCCAAGACGGGGGGCTTCCAGACCAGTGTTCCTCAATGAAAAAAATGACTTCGGAATTGCCAATTACAGACACAGCGTGACCAAATTGTTCTCTAGTCATGTTTGCTCAGAGTTGCAAAATATTTTTGGAAAATTACATAGTACATTTTAATATATCTTAAAAAAGACGCATGTTACAGAGCGGCCATAAATACCACCCGTAAAGCAAATATGGTGTTCTGCACTGTAAAGGAATTAATTAGTATTTAAATGACTGGAAATCGCTTGAAGTTCTTTTGCTGCCATTAATCACTTTCAATTACTAACGTAATTATAAGTCATCTTTTCTCTTTGGGGGGTTCCTGCAGGGACTTGAACCAAAGACCCTCAGTTCCAAAAGGGAAAGCTGTTCGCCTTCAGCCAACTGGCCTGTGGTGGGCTTGACGGCACTATAGCAATTATAGCATCTATGAAGTGCTTCGATTCGAAGAGCAGGGGAAGAGAGAGAAACAGAGTCCCCCTTTTACTGACCCCAGTGTAATTCTATGGACTTAGCAGAGTTACTCCCGATCTACAACAATGTAAGTGAGAGCAGAATTAGGTAGGTAGGTAAATATTGCATCCTCCAGTTATTAGAGGATAAAGTCTAATGTCTCTTGCCACAAGGCAGTAAAAGCCTAGATGCTGTACTTTTCCCTGTAACAAAAGCTTTTCAGCGGGGACACTTGTCACTTCGATTTAGTGTAGCCAGCAGAATAGCACCTCTCGCAGCAGGTG
Source organism: Platysternon megacephalum (assembly GCA_003942145.1). Taxonomy (NCBI): domain Eukaryota; kingdom Metazoa; phylum Chordata; order Testudines; family Platysternidae; genus Platysternon; species Platysternon megacephalum. Next base: position 5,743,198 of record QXTE01000097.1, on the reverse strand, counting down.
CTGGAAGCACAGGGAGTACCTGTCCCCTCTCAGCACTAGCCAACCCCTTCCTTTTTCCAGGTAGCCGGCACCTGCGCTGGCTCTACGGGTGTTATTTCTTTAGGGGGCCCAACAGCGCCTGGTGACTATGGAGCAGCCCTGCATGGTGGAACAAAAAGGAAGCGGAGCTGAAAATTGTCCTGTCTCACAGGGTCAGAAAGATGCTAAAGCTCAATTCTTTTTCAAGAGGCATCTGCAGCCTGGGCCCGAGGTCAGTGAGTTTGTGATTGCCCAGATCAGGCCTTTCCAACCACATGTAAATCGATAAAATAAATCTAAGCATAAGAAGTATCCTGTCAGAACAGATGAAGGCCCTGTCCAAGGTCATACTTCTTGCCACTAGCGCATGGTCTTGTGCATTCTGGTACCCTGACCCCTGGTGCAACTAATCGGATCACTGGTTCGTTTAGCCTCACATTTGATGTTTAAGGGGAAGATACAAATATACAAGGCAGCTGGAAAATGGAAAAAAATCCGTTCTGGTTCCTGGGGTGATAATGCACATGGGATTTGATTGGACTCTCCTTATCTTTGCCCGAATAGTTGTTGCTGATCATGAAATCATCCAGATCTTTCTTTTTAAATCCAGCCATATCCTTTGGGTCAAAGCATCCCAGAATAGCCTGTCTGTTTCCTTCTAATGAACACGCTGCCTTCTTCCCAGTACTTGACTGAGCCTGCCCTGCTTAGCGTGGTCAGAAAAACAGTAAGACTCAAGTTATTTTTCAGGAAGCTTTTGGAGGTTGGGCCAGAGGTCAGTGAGCTCATGACAGCCCAGACCAGGCCCATTCCAATCAAAATAAATCTAGGTGTAGGAGGAAGCACAGCATGATTTTGGGAAGGAGAGGAGAAAGGTGGCTGGGTAACCCAGGGGCAGAGCTGCAAAGGATGAGCCTCAGGAGAAGAGATCGGCTCAGGCTGCAGAGTTCACACCTGGAGGCAATCTCTACTCAAACGATTCAAGAAATGCAATTTGGAGGAGCTTCCAAAACCACAGCCTGAGCCTTCTCTGAAGAAGCCGCAGCTCCTGGGTCTGGGAAACTGGGCTGTAGATCAGAACGGGACAGGCTCGCTCATGTGATGGTTGTCCTTTTCTGTCATTCTTTGGCAAAGAAGATGCTTGCAATACTGGGGCACTTCCTCATCTGAACCCAGCCAGAAATGCAGCGACAGCCGCAACATGTATTATTACCAACTAAATTGATTCAGACCCCAGGAAATGTTCAGTTCAGGTTGTGGCCCTTGGGTGAAAGTTTAGCTTGACTCTGATCCATTGTTGACCCATTTTGTTCAGCCTAGTGTCCCTGCTGTCTCCCAGATTCCTCATCTTGCCTTTGGAAAAGCTGTTGATTGTATGAAAACCCACAGGACAACTTTTTCTCTTGCAATCAACAGCCCAGTTTCCCAGGCCCAAGAGCTGTGGGTACTTGAAAGAAAGTTCAGGCCACGGGTTTGGAAGCTCCTCCAAATGGAACTTCTTAATTCTCAGCACAGATGGGCCTGAACCAAGAAATGGATCAGAACAGATCTGGGGGGCAATAGGGCATCTCTAAATGTAGCTGCAAACTTCACAGTTGGTCCTTGCCTGTCCAAGGGGCAGTACCAAAACCCTGTCATCCCGCGCTTTGCGGACGTTCAGATCTGGATCCAGACCAAGATCCAAACGTCCCAGCAGGCTCATCGCTCTGTCAAATGTCAATCCAGCATCCCAGAAGCAGTTTGAATCCAGGTGTGAACTCTGCAGCCTGAGCCCATCTCATCTCCTGAGATTCAGCCATTGCTATTTAGCAGCTCTGCACCTGAGTTACCCAGCCACCTTCCTCCCCCAAAATCGTGCTGTGCTTCCTCTTAATTAACAGGCTTCATTTTGCCTTCTTCCCAGTATTCGGCTGAGTCTGCCCTCCCTCTGCTCTCTGCTTATTCTGTTCTCTGAACTAATTGCCAAGCGCCTGCACCCTGGGAGTCTGCTGCTGTTGGAGAAGATTAGTATTTTTTACAGGGGGTGGGGGGGTGGGGGAGATTAAAAAAAAAGATTGTGTTTTTTAAAGCAGATGAAAGGAGAGCCCAAGGAGATGTGCATTTGACTCTCAAACACGCTCCTTCAAGTCTCCCTCAGCAGTACTTAAAGGCGTTTCCAAAGCAAGACTTTATGAATGCTAAATGAACCCAGCGCCTTGTTCCTTTGCCACAAGAAAGGGAAAAAACTTATCTTTTATATACAATATTTCCTTTCTGGCTGACACTGCACATCATGCATCTCTCCTATCTGCCTCGCTTCAGAAGCCAACACTGACCTTCACAATGTCACAGGGAGAGCCAGGCCCGGGGAACATCCTGCGGGGGTGGAGGCGGCGGAGACAAGCTGAAACGGGTCAGGAGCCTGCTCGGATCCAAATGGCTTGGATCAAAATACCCACCCTGCTCCCTGCTAGTCGATGCCAGAAGTTTTGCGTTCCCGTGGCCTAGTGGAAAGAACACAGGACTGTGAGCCAGGAATTCTGTCCTGTATCCATTTGTGTGGCCTCCATCATTGAAGTACGTGTCTTATGATTGCACTGAGAGGCCCCAATGGAGATCGGGGCCTTATAGTGCTCGTTGCTGTACGTACCATAGTGAAAGAGTCCCTGCCTGAAGAGCTTACAATCCAAATAGACAAGACAAAGGGTAGGAGGGGAAAGAGAGGAAGTGACTTGCTCGAGATCACCGAACAGGTCAGCAGCAGAGCTGAGGCACAACACAGTTCTCCTTGCTCACAAGCCAGTATCGGGTCCACTAGACCAAGCACAATATTGATGGATTTATCATCACAGCACTCCTCCGAGGGAAGGAAGGGTCATTATACCCATTTTACAGACGGAAAACCAAGGCTTATGGTAATTAAGTGCTCTGTCTGAGGTCACGCAGGAAGTTTTCGGCTCAGCTAGAAACCCAACCAGATCTCATGAGACCTAGTCCAGTATCTTAACTGCAAGATCATCCATCCTCTCAGGTCCTGGGTTCCAGTCCTGCCCTTGCTCCCGACTCCCTGGGAGATGTCAAACAGTCCGTTCTTCTCTGTGCCTCACTGTCAGATGAGGAGAATGTATACCTGACTTCACAGGGGTGTTGTGTGTGTAATGCGGTACACGTCATAGGTGAAAACACCCACCCGATAGAGGTGTTGTGAGGTTTAATTAGCTGCTATCTGCACTGTTCGAGCTTGTTAAGTGATATATAATTGCTAAATATTATTATTATCTCTACAGCTACTGCAGTTTGTGACAATGACTGCGATTGACATTCCTCTGGCATCTTTTGTGCACTTGGATGGCAAAGCACTTCATAATAAAAACAATACTTGGCCTTTATTCTCTGTGTATTTCCAAGCTGTCTACAAGGTTGGGTAAACAGCATCATTACTACCTCCGCATTACAGGTGGGGAAACTGAGGCATAAAGCAGCAAAGTGACTGGCCCAAGGTCACACACAGCAAGTCAGCAGCATATTAGGAACTAGGTCTCTTGAGTCCCTTCTGACTCGGTTGAGCCCTAGTCACTGAGCTGTACATATTTGGATTGCTTCTTTGCCAGCCTGCTCAGGTTCTTATATTGCCCCCATCACTGCAGTCTCTGTCCAGATCTGCTGTGTCTTCCATCACCACTGAAACGTAGCCACCTCTGGTGTGGAACGTGGCAGCTGTTAAGTCTTGATGAAGACTTGTGTCTCCAGTTAGGGCAGAGGAAGGCTTATTTGCTTCTTTTTAAGGAAGGCATGATGTTGAGATTCATCTACAGCAGGAGGTTAATGCCCCACCATAAAAAGAACCATGAGATCTTCACCAGCCATATGAACTGTTTGTTACCTACAGTCAAATATGTTCTCAGAGCAAATACTGAGCACCCACTCATCAACAAGCAGACTCTTCCCACACATGGTCCTTTAAGCAAGAAGAATCCGCAGACAGGTTAATATCACGGAAGGGAGACAAACTTGGTTCTGTCTCCTTCTGCCGGCAGAAAGTTGTATGCCAGATGTGCCAGCCAGATGTGCCAGCTTGAAAAATCTATTCCAGAGGCAACAGAGCAGAGGGGCCAGCGAGTGATTAATTGGAGGCTATCGGTTTGGGCTAGCCCTCTAAATCCTCATTAAGTCGCGTGTTGAGGCATTGCACATTAATCCAAAACATATCCCCTTTGGCCCAAACAAATAACTGTTGTATAATTCAGGAAGAACAAGGTGGGACTCTCTCTCTCTCTCTCTCTCTCTCTCTCTCTCTCTGAGTAACCAGTGAATAAAACATCGCCCACAAATCTGTTAGGCTAATTTTAAATCCTGACAATTTAGCTGCATTTCAGCGAGATAAGAGCCATTTATTAAAAGCCACAGTTCATTAAGCCAAACGCTGCCGGCGTATTTACTTGGCGAAACAGGGGCTGGGTGAGGAGAACTACAACTGCCCCCGAAGGAAACAGGAGCAGATCAGTTTTACCTGAGTAAAAAAACAAATCTATCCAATGTGAGCCTTTGCTCCCACCCTGACCTAGTGCAAATGCACCTGGCCAGATCTCAATCGACACCCATCGACCCCTGCTGAAGATGTGACCCGATGATTGTGCAGCCATCTTCCATTACACTCACTTACACACTAACAACTAGGGCTGTGGGATATTTGCAGATGGCTACCAGGGTTACACAGTGCCTAGTGCTGTAATCTCACCCTAGCCTGGAAACATTATTCAATAGGTAGAGCTGAAGGCCGCAGCAATAGGCGCCTGCTAAATTTTGCTAGTCAGCTCACTGGGCGGAGATAACATCGTCCTCAGCAGCATCCGGGAGTGATCAGAGATGGGCCTAAATCTCAACCTACCCTTGCCCTTATAATAGGCCAAACCAAAGCCCTGGATCTCAACCCCTCTCTGAACCAGAATCCAGATCAAAAAATTGCCACTTGGGCCCATCTCTATTACCCACCATGAGGAAATGATTTCAGAATAGGATTTGCTTCTTCCTGCTGCAGAGAGAGAGAGAGAGGCTGAAAGTCTGCAAGCAAAGGAGAGAGAGAGAGAGACTTTCTGACATGATAACGGGTCTATTTAAGAACAGCCAACGCCTGCCAAAAGCTACCAGATTGTGCCACTAGCTTTCTCTCCTCCGAGCTGCTTCTTGACATCTCTGTCAGATCCCCTTCTGCTAGGCCATTACACCAGCCTCTCTGAGGCTCATGGGACAACTGGCTTAGCTGTAGTGATGAGGAAGTGACAGCAGATGCCCTAGGACAGAGGCGTGTAGGGGGAGAGAGGTCTGTTTTTCAGTGCAATATGAGAAAATAAAGGGAGATAAAAAATAAACAGTGCAAGTGCCCCTCAGACATCTCCCTCCCTCTGCTGGGTTACTGGTTTTTAAACCTTCAGAACGGATGTGGTTTATGCCCAAACCAAGAGGACATCTCCTATGGCAGCTAGGGAAGTGCTTGTGATCTCTTCACTCACCCCCAGCCCATCTCTGTCCCACTCCCCCATCAGAAAGATTCTGGTTGGCTTTGAATCAAATCCTCATGCCAGCGTCATTGAGAGGATGCTGTGGGGCTGGATTAGGCTTTCCTTCATTCTTCTGCTGCCAGCTCCATGCTGGCCTGGGAACCCCCTTACACAGGGGTTATTTACTGGGGGCAGACCCCACTGCTTTGATGGCCAAGTGCTGCCTGAGAGGTAATGAGAAACCAAGCCCTTGTCTGAGGCCTTTGACCTCAGAGGTGACATGGGCAGCCCCCTGCTGGCACATTGTACGCACCAAGGACAGCAACAACTTCCTTAAGGAAGAGGCATAGTAACGGCCAACGACACGTGCGAGAGCCCCCACAATGACTCTTCCCATGTAACCAACCACTCCGGCATCTAGGATGAGAGTGGAATTTGGTGTGTAGACAGGGCTGGATTAAGACCAAGGTGTTATAGGCCTATGCCTAGGGCCCTCGCGTTCCTGAAGTCATGTGATTGTATCAGAATCTCAGCCTGTTGTTGTTGTTAAGGGAAGATTCTAGCCCCCATGGTTGGGAGGAAAAGCTTGAAATTGTGACTCCAGGAACCTCTGCTGGAGTTTGCAGACAGCCTGAAACAATAGGTGTGAACTCCCCCTTTCATCTTAATCGAGTGTTCACTCCATGACCCAATTCTGTGCCACCCTGCCCATCCTACTCCAGCAGGGGGCTCTGGGCGGGCAGGAGAAGAATGCAATGGGCCCTGCTCACGCCCCACAAGCAGATACAGACCAGTCTGCACCTTCCTAACAATACAGACCCTCCTGCCCACCAAGGGCTGGTCCACACTAGGGGCGGGATCGAACTAAGGTACTTCGACTTCAGCTACGCGAATAGCGTAGCTGAAGTCGAAGTACCTTAGTTCGAACTAACGTGACTTACCTCGCGTCCGCGCGGCGCCGCGATCGAAGTTCGCGGCTCCTACTTCGAACTCCGGTACTCCGCTCGCCCTGCAGGANTGGGCAGGAGAAGAATGCAATGGGCCCTGCTCACGCCCCCCAAGCAGATACAGACCAGTCTGCACCTTCCTAACAATACAGACCCTCCTGCCCACCAAGAGAGGGGATACAGACATAGGAAGGGAACGAGCCATACCAGCAACGCTTCACAGAGCAGCCAGCAGAGGGCGGTGAGGAGATGACATCCCCCTCTCCATGCTTGTACATAAAATTCATTCCGGCAGGGTAAATCCAAGAAGAGACTTTATCAAGCACAATCGTCCCCCTGAGCCTTTCACCTGCACACGTGAGACACAGTCCAGAGTCATTGCAATGTTTTCCTTTCCAGTCAGAGACGAAAGGAGCATTATAAAGGTGAATTCACATTTTAAGGGAATGGAAAAACCCAGAACCGGTCTAATGATGATTAATAGTGAGCTAGAAGGGAGGCTGTGACCTGCTAGTGTCATTAAATGGATTGGCAGGTTTCTGAGCATTAATTATAAATAGCGATCGGAGTGTTACTACTTAGCGGGATGATGATAAATCCAAGCCACAGAGACAGAAGGGACAGGGAGTTACAGGCAAAGAGAAAAGTTTGTGCGGGAGAAAGAAAGAGAAAAGAAAGAAAAGTGTGTGTTAGAGAGAGAAAGAGAGAGACGGACAAACTGGATAAATGATGGATTAGACCCTGCCAGTCAGTCATCCACATTTGCTAAATGTTTTATATCCCAAAAGCTATAAAAGCAATATTCCTTTCTGGCCTTATTGGAGCCATTTCTGTAAGGCAATCACATCTGTTTCCTCGGGGATTTGAGCTGAAATGTGCTTTGGCTTTTTTCCCCGCCTTTTATATTTACTCTTTAGCCTGCTACTGAAGAAGGGTCAAAGCATGCATACCAATAGGGACGGGGGGGGAACAGAGTCAGCGATGGACAGACAGGAACAAGAAGTGGTTACAAACTTCTCCCAATCCCCCAGCCCATTAGCAGAGAAAGAGCAAGCTGCAATAATCAGAAGCTGATTAGGTTTCACTACCGTTTCGCTGTTATGGTTGATGTTTCCCCAGCTTTAATGTACATTATTCTCCAGTTGCATGGATATTATGAAAGCATGTGTCCTGGGGCAATGTGTCACATATTACCTCCGTTTTATGCTGATCCACTCATCCAGCTCAAGATTTGGAACATTCTGTACCGATGACATCTCCATGGTTGTACTAGCTGCATTATCATCTCAAGAACTCAGAGTGAGATATTCACAGGAGCACAAGACGCACAAGTCCATGGGATTTGTGCTTCTGTGTCACATAGGTGCTTTTGGAAACCTCCCCCTAAAGACTAAAATAATTGGTCAGTATGGCTATGTACCACTGCCCTCTACTAGATGCAATCAGAACTGCTCAACTGTGTGTCATAAGCCCTGCATGCTATGGGAGATTCTCCTTCAGCTCGGTACTGGTTAGAAAATGGTCAACTTCTCCCGCCCCACAAAACAGTTTGAAACTTTTCACGAAAAAAAATTGTCAACATTTCAATGCACTAAGACCAACTCTTTTTCAGTCCACTTCAGGATGGGTTCTGATCTCCGTGATCCTGGTGTAACTCCACTCTCTTCAGTGGGGATACTCCAGATTTTACAGCCAACACTTGGGGCAGAAACTGGTCCATAAAATATATGCAACTGGAGCCCTCAATTTACTTGTGTTCTGCAGAGGATTCTCGACCTTGGAGGGTGAATTCCATTGAAGAATTCTGAGTGAAAACCCCCCACATCCTTCCCGCATGATGAGGAGCTTCAGTACTTCCAGTGTAGTTATGCACACACGGACATTTATGTCATAAATAGCAACTGGCTTTGAGGATACACCGCTAAATAACTGAGGCAGCTTTCCTGTGTCACAGATACTACTTCACACCACAGCTGTTCAAAGCAACCAAGATGCGGTTCACTTACATGGTTCTTTGCAATCATGGGGAAATGAAAAGGAAGGATATTTATTTAAGTTATAGATGCTTACCTGACCTGAACCAAGCTTCTGAACCTTTTCATCATTCAGAAGTCCAGTCTAATACATGCTATCTTAGCCTCTTTAGTAGGGTTCATCAGAGGATGAGTGAGCCCAAAGAAAAGAATTGCAAACAAAATTTCTGTGGGAGAATCTAGGTTTTGCACCAGTTGGGGTAGCACTGAACACACACACACCAATGCAGCCTCATGGGATCCACGTTGAGCAAGGACTCTCAATAGAGGTGGTCAGAAAGCTTGGATGCAACCTTTCTCCATCAGAGAATGCAGTTCCACTGAAATCGAAACACCAACACAATTGTGTCAATTTCACAGAAGTTATTTTTTAGGAGCGGAAAGTTCTGACAACATCAAAACGTCCCTTTCCCGCAGAATGATTCGATTTTTCCTTTCAAAAGGACTTCTTATTTAGAATGTTTAAAACAGCATGTGACAGCTTCAAGGGGCTTTGGCACCGGCTCTCGGTCTAGTCCCTCCAGCACTTTGTTTGTCCGTAATCAGAGGGATGTTTGCCATCGACTCCCAGAGGAGCAGAAGCGCGTCTTAAGAAACAGCCAAATCCTAAGGTCCCTATGCTACATTATTACTCAGCCAAAGGGAGTTTGGCCTGAATAAAGACACAGAACAAACTGAGTAAGGACCTCAGGCTCTTTACCAGGACTCCCACCAGACTCAATGGCAAACACCCTGTTGACACCAGCGACATCAGACCAGACCAAGTCTTTAAAGCAAAGCACTCTGGGTAACATTCTCTGCTCTGCACCAATGAAATCTCACTTCAGCTCTCCAGACGGATGCCATTGGTTCACAGACATTGTGCTCACTCTGCCTGGAGGGGTGAATGGTCACCCACTTTTCACACACTCCTATCCCACAAGGCGGCCTGGGCTGTGGCAATCAGTTGCATGCAATGAGATGCCTTGTGCTCAGCTGGGAGAAATCGGTGTATCTGAATAGTGAACAGATGCCCCTCATATCTTTGGACTCTGATTTTCAAAGCTACTTAGGAAATTTGGGTGCCCGCTCATGTGCATTTTAATGGGAATAAACCCAAATCCTTTAGGCAGCATCACAAACCTCAGCCGTGGTTTCTGCGTATGATATGAAGAAAGCCTATACATACATAAACCCAAATCATGTGGATTGGAATAATGGATATTCCTGGGTTTCTCTTTTTATTAAGTGTCATTACCTTGCTAGGCCCTTCCATAGCAAGTCATTATTTCAGCTGATTGGAAAATAGCATTGAAAGACCAGGTTCTCCAGTACAATTTTCTTCATATCCTATTAGTTGCAATACAATTACAGCGAATACATCAATTCCTGGTCCCAGCAGCTGCTGGAAGAAGCCACCTATTAAAAAGGCAGTTTATTAATGGAATTGTACATCCAGGATTAATCGGCTTGCGTTGCCCATTTACATTTCTCATTCCACAAGCACTTTTGTTTGCTTAATAGGCTGAAGTAGCTTGAAAATGACACCAACTTAACGCTTCCCCCAATTGCTGCACGTACCGCCAGTAAATTTAATATCCCTTCCCCTCTTTCATTCTCAAGTGCTGCTCTGGGATGAAATCTGGCAGATGCCACCAGGGAAATGCAGGCAGCAGCAGAGGCTGGGAGCGGAGGGGGAAGAATGGGCCCTTCTGAAGAGTATGGTGGAGCTGGGGAGGGGACTTGGGGGTGGACATTTCAGTTAGTTGATGAGGTAGTAGCTAACAAGAGAGAGAGATTTTAGGGGCAGAGAGGACCACCAGTATGATCACCTAGTTTGAGACAGATAGAGGCCGTGCACAGAGGTAGATCAGTAGGTAGGTTGAAGGCATGCTTGGTGATAAATAAACCAAGAGGGATTGATTTTTTTTTTTTTTTTTTTAAAGTGGGCTGCTGGTAGGGCAATGGTCCTCTGATTTAGAGCTTGCTCCCCTCCCTTGACTGACCAGGGCCTGGATGTATTAACCATCTGGCCATGTGGCAAAGGCCGGGCCATTACTGGAGGGCATTTGCAAGAAACAGATTGATGGGATGGATATGCGATGGATTGGCTGACTACTTAGTATAGCTGATGGGCTCTTGTTATTGAGTGGGGGGGAAGGCGGTTTGTCCTTAGCTGTTTGGTTAGTCCCTTGAGTAGAGGATTACATTTTCTGATGAACTATGGCTGGTTTGTTTTAATTAGCACAAAGGGCCAGAGTCTAGGATGAGCAGTGAGCAAAATCTATAGAAAATATAAAACTAAATACGAGGCCAGTGCCCCCTGCTGGATTCCTTGGCACAACCGTCAAGGCATAAAGCTGTCACTCCTTGGGAGCTTGGAAGGGGTGGAGGGACCTGAGGAGCATTACCCCAGATATTGCTGATTATTAGATAACTAGCATTGGTGGAGAGGACAGAGGACTTGTTTGGCAAACAGCACCACCCTAAGTGGACTTCTTTCCCTTTATCTCATGCCATCTTCCAACAAGGAGAACTGTCTGATGGTTAGAATATGGCAATGGAAGTCAAGACTTCTGGGTTCTATTCATGGCCATTGCACTGGCTTAGAGTGACAATTTGGACAAGACAAGACTAACGGCTTGTCTACACAGATTTATCTTCAGATATGATGTTAAACTGATTTAGCCAAACCAAGTGCAATAGGCCATGTGGCTACTCCTACTTCTGTTTAAACCAGACTTATTTTGGTTTAGTTTAAGTCGATTAGGAATTGGCATAGGCTACCTTTAAATAAACCAATCTCTTAAACTGAAATAGAAGCATACATGCAGGGGTCTGCAGCTGTTTAACTAGATCAGTTTAAAGTCTAAATCAAGTCAAATTGGTGTGACTTCTCATGTAGACATGGCCTAGAACTCTCCAGTTCCCCACATGTGAAACAGGAGCAATGACTATCATAGAATATCAGGGTTGGAAGGGACTTCAGGAGGTTATCTAGTCCAAGCCCCTGCTCAAAGACTATCACTGGTTGGCAGTCTTGCGACAAAATGTTTCCCCCTCCCCCATCCCACTGGAAAATGCTGGTTCATCAAAACTGAAAGTGTTTGTAGGAAAGGGTCGGTTTCAATTAATTTGCCATTTCAAAAATTTTTTGAAAATTGTCAAATATCCCATTTGGGCATTTTCTAGATGAAAAATTTCCATTTCTTGGGTCCAAACAACTTTTTGTTTACAAATTTTAATTAATAAAAAAAGTAAACAGAGTTCAAAAAGGTCAACATTGAAACAAAACATTTAAACTGAACTGATCCAAGATTTTATTTTTTTTTAGGATTTTCAGTTCATGAAAATGTTAGCTCTTTCGACTTCACATCTCAATTTGGGGTGGGAACAACATTCAAAATCTCCATCATTATGGCAAGTCATGGAAACCATTTCCTGCCAGCTCTGGTAATGGCTACATCCCAGCTCCCGGAGCTGCAGCAAGGCTCAGTGAACTAATGCCTAGGAAGGGCTTTGAGATCTTTGCATGAAAGGCCCAATCCAAGTGGAACACGTTCTTAAGGACTCTGCCCCGTTGCTGCCCATTGACTGCTGTGGTGCAGGATTGGGGCCTAACTGACTTGCTGGGGGATGCAGAAGCAAAAGGAATGGAACATCAGTAATAAGCCACAGGACATCATCAATGAGCAGAGAAGGTCAGGCTTGACAAAGCCCTGGCTGGGATGATTTAGTTGGGAATTGGTCCTGCTTTGAGCAGGGGGTTGGACTAGATGACCTCCTGAGGTCCCTTCCAACCCTGATATTCTATGATTCTAAGTACGCATCCGCTGCCTAACTATAAATTTGATGAACACACCCAGTCCCCAGTGAGACTCACCCATAAAAGCCCAGCCTTCAAATGGCTCTTTACCAGATGTGTTTCTTTCGCACTCACTCCCCTGCCCAGTGGTGGAAGTGTGTGTGGGTCACGACTAATGGACACTGGTGGAAGATTAAACCCCAAACTTCCATTCCCAGCCACTGCCCCTGTGCTTAGAGCAAGAGCGGTCGGCTCTCAGCACGGAGATTGACTTTTGCTGCCGAGGGAAATGCGTGTGGAAGCGCAGTAATATACTATGACTTTTTCCCTTTAATGGAATTTTTCTAGCCAAGTAGGAAGAAAAGACTCCATTAACCATACTACAAAGGCATCTACTTATTAGTATTTTAGAACCGCGACAAAAACATTTCTTGAATCTAATTATTGCTGACAAATATGAAAATTGAAATCAAAGTTAAATTTTCAGCCACAGTGCCTCGCACGGCAGTGGCTCACTGGCTCCCAAGTATTGCATCGACACATTTATTCTGCCAATAGCGCTGCCGCAAATTGGATATTTTCCTCTCCCTCCGCCATCCCCTCCAACCCCTATACGTTTTGAAGCATTAATTCTGACATATTCATCTCAACAGCCAGTGCCAGGTAACTAACTTTATGTTTACCAGGCACATGTGGTTGATGGATCCAAGCTAAATGCACAGTGGTTGGGCGGGAGGGGGGAAAGGGGGGAGTAATTTTTCTCTCTGTGCTCCCTCCCCCTCTCCTCAATGGTAACATATGAGTCATTGCAAATTCCTCATGATACGGGGGAATCTGAGTAAAGCCTTGTCAACATTTTTCCCCCCCCCCCCCCGCCCTTTTAAGCGCACTGTAAAAAAATCAATCCCTTTTGTCATTTCGCTCTGCTTGTGTGAATGTTTAATGGATGTCGAGGGAGCTAATGATTGCAGCTAGGAAATTCATTTTAGATTTGCTATTTATAAAGTACTTGGTGCTCAGGTGGGAAATTAACATAAGGAAGGGGGAAAGAGACCAAAAAAACACAACAGGCGACATCACAGGCTGCAGGGCCAGCTGATGGGAAAAGGCCTGACACAGCCCGTTTATAATGTGTTTGATTTACAGGAGCACAGCTAGAGACAGCCCTCTGCCTCTCGGGAGCAGTCAGCCGGGCTGCTTCGTGGGTGAGGGTAAGAAAGAGCAGGCACCCAGCATAACACAGAGTTACCCTTAGGTCTTGTCTATGCTTACAATTTAGGTCAACCGAGCTACGCCGTTCAGGGTGTGAAAAATCCACACCCGAGTGCCAGAGCTATGCCTGCCTAACCCCCCCAGGACAGGTGGAGCTAGATCGACGGAGAGTGCTTACAGAGAACTCCTTCTGTCAGACTGTCTACACTACAGGGTTATGCCAGCATAGCTATGGAGCCAGAGCTGGGCTGGTATAGTCCCCAGTGGGTAGTCAAGCCCTCAGCCAAGAGGCAGGGTCTTTCTCAGAGTCTGCATGAACTAGGCCATGCTCGCATTGACCTTGCATGTGCTGGCCCTACACTCGTTCCCAGGAATGCACACACGCGCACGCACACACAGTCAGTTCCTCTCACACACCAACCTACACCCGCTCTCTCTCTCTCTGACACACGCTCTGCCTCAAACACATACACGTTCTTACACACACACTTCCCTCACAACCGCTCTTCCCCTTCCACACGCCCTCCCGCCGCATTCAGATCCAGGGAGCGAGGGCAGGAGATCCACTAATCGGCTAATTCCCTGGCTGCCAGTTGGGCAGACACGCTGACAGCTGGAGGTTGGCTCACCGCCCCTCGTGGGATCCAATCACGTCTGACACACCTTAGAGCCACCAAGCGCCAGCTGCAGCCCCATAGCAAACCACGCCCTCTACCATCCTCTAGGTCCTACCCATCCCAACACCGACCACCATGTCTCTAAATACCAATCACAGACAGCTGCAGGTCTGAAATACTTTAGCCCCGTTTTCCTTCTTGCATCATCCGTATGCTCCTCTCCTGGATGCGCCCTCTGTTCTATCTGGATTAGCTGCAAATCTCCTTTGATTACCCAGTCGCTGTTGAAACAGACAACCTGTTGCCACGTGTTTGATTACTGAATCCCAAGGGAGTTCCCATTTGTAACACAGCCACATCCAATACAGTCATCTTTACACACACAGACATTGAGCTGCTAATTCATGGTCTTCGAAGTTGCTTTTCACTTTCTGATTTTTTCCAATAATAGGCTTTGTATGAAGACCTTAAGCTTCTGAAATAAGTCGAAAATGGCTTTTCCAGCCATTTACATAAACACAAGCCGATCAGAAGGAATAAGCATAGTTTATTTATTTCTTTGGCGAGGGGTGGGGAAGGGGACTTCAGAGCTGGCTGTTAATGTGATGTCAGTGTGGGAAGCTTGAGATGTGCAACGTTGACTTGCAGAAAAGTGCCGTGAAAGTGAGCGATAAATAATGCAATTTCTAATGCTGTACTCGCCGACAATTTGCTTTGGCTTCGGGGATATCCCAGCTGCTAACAAACCATGCTCCCAGACAGCACCAGTCTTAAATACACCTTATTGCAAGCTAGGTCGCTACCGTTAAATCCAAATTGATTTCTGTGCCAAACAATACTGGTGCTGTCCCACTATTTGGCCAATTATTGAGAACACTATTTCTGGCTGTGGACATAGTGAAGACTTTTATACATGCTGCCCTGTCCCCTTTAATTATTGCATCAGTGCTACAGGAAGGGAATGTAGCTATTTAAAAAAAAAATGCAAAAAGTCAGGAACTCAGTGTTATTCAATGGATTTCCTTCTGCAGGGCAGAAGAGCTTTAAAAGGGGCAGGATGGTATTAAAACAACAAACCTCACCTTACTTCACTTTGAGATCCACCCTCTGATTTTCTGGTTGAGTTTCATATTTGGGTCTTTTAAAAGGCCAGTGTCTCCCATTCAGGGTCTTGGCAGATTGAGAGTTTGCCACTGTAACAGTAACAAGAGAACCTTGCTGAAACCAGAGCCCCTCTGTGCTAGGCACTGGACAGATGGGAGGAGAGAGTCTCTGCCCCCAAAGAGGTTACAATCTAAACAGGCAATGCAAAAGGGGGAGACAGTAGGGATTATTATCCTCATTTTACAAAGGGGAAAGTGAGGCACCGAGAGGTGAAATGACTTGCCCAAGGAATCAGTGGCAGAGCCAAGAAATAAACCTAGATCTCCTGAATCCTAGCCCAGTGCTTACGTACAAGACCAACCTTCTTCCTGGCAGTTTGCTACTCTAACCACTATGCTCCCCCACCTCACTCCAGGGGGGCAACAATATGGGCCTGATTTTCAAGGGCCTGGAGCCCCACAACTCAGGGTGAAGTCAGTGGTGCTGAATTCCTCTGGAAATCAGGCCCCAGGTAACCTCACAATGTCTTTGATAGACACTTTTCTGATCATAAGCTCCGTGTGTGATGTGCAGCTTGTGTGTCTTACGGGGGAAGGGGGGGCCTTGCTCATTCATGGTGCTGAGCGCTCTGAGCTCCTGCTGACGTCAACAGGAGCTGAGGGTGCCCAGTTCCTCCGAAGGGGAGCTCCGCATGTCACAGCATCGGGCCCTTGGACTCCGCCACAGCAGCAGTTCTGGTTTGGGGGCAGGGAGATGCTGGCAGTTCGACAACGTCCCCGTTCGTGTTTCCTAGGAAAAGTGGAGGTGGCAGGGCCAGCTTCGATCTCAGTGCCCTTGGCATTTTAAGGGAAATAGTCCAGCAACCCAGAATTTATTCACGTTGATTTGCTGGGCTCCTGGCTTCTAGACACACCTGCTATGAAGCTCCCACCTCCTGCTTGGAGCCGCAGCCTTCTCCTCTGCCTAGAGCTCTGCATTACAGCTCCTTCGGAGGCCTGCTTGCGCTCCCTCTGATTAGCAGGCTGCACATGCAGGAGAGGGGCGAGTAGGAGGAAGGGAGAGAGGGGAGGATGCCAAGAACTGGATAGTGTCTTTAGTGAGAACAGTTGACGGGACAAGGGGGGTCAAAGGGCCAATTAATTTACAACAGCTTTCAGCGCTGGACATATTAACTGTAAGCGCATCAAAAATCCATGATATCCTTCTTGGCAGGAGATAAGAGAGAGCGCAGTGAAGACATCACCTCTGATTTATTATTAACCGAGAGCAAGGAGCGCGCTTCTGAAAGGAGAAGCCAGGCGGCGGCTGGAGCCGCAGCTCCCAAACGTGCCGGGATGCTGCAGCACCTGAGGCCTGCAAACGCTGCAGGACATGACGCCACGCACGGGCTCGGCGGCCGTTCGGGGAGGTGGCTGCCTTTGGGGTTATCGGCCCTCCGCTTACCCCAGTGAACTGGGAAGCGAAGGAAGAGGACAGGGTTAGTCAGTTCAATATCACGCCTCTAGGGCCTGAGCAAAGTCGCTTTTTCTCAGGCAAAACTTTCCAATGGAGTTGGAGGGAGATTTCCCCCTTGTTAAAGGATACAGGACTACGTCAAGGAACTGCAAGCCAGGATCTCTGGGTTCTGTTCCCACCTCTGAGAGGGGGGATGGTGCCGGGCTAGAAAATTAAAGCCAGGGACAAGAAGCCAGGACTCCTGGCTTAGCTCTGGGAGGGGAATGTGGTTTAACAGTTAGGGTAAGTCAGTTGTGAGCCAGGATTCCTGGGGTCTATTCCCAGCTTTGCAAACACCACGCTGTGTAATCCTGAGCAAATCTCCCAACGGCTATTAATAATCTTAACCCTCTAAACAGGTGGCAAGCCGGCCCCGCCCCTAGCACAGCAGGCACACCTATCCAGACTGGCTCCAAATTTACCCCTCCCTGAGGTTTCCTTTGGATTATCTAGCAAACGTACGTTTCGCCCTGAACTCGTTTCTCAACTTGGCTGGGGCTCCCTGCTCTATCTCCAGCGTCCCTCTGCCACGGAGGGATTCTCCACCCTTTCGGGCCCACCTAGTCTAGCCGTCAGCAAAATGGCCCTGCAGGGTCGTATGCTCCAAGCGCCCTGTCCTAGTCCCCCTATGTAACATGGGGAGAGTCAGGTGACATCTGTGTTGCTGTAGCATTTCAGTGCAGCCGTTCACTATGGTGACGGGAGGGGTTCTCCCATTGCTGTAGTTAATCCACCTCCCCAAGAGGCGGTCGCTAGGTCAACAGAAGAAGTAATCTGTTGACCTAGCGCTGTCTCCATGAGCGGCTAGGTCGGCATAGCTACCTCTCTCCAGGGTGTGGATTATTCATACTCCTGAGACACGTATCTATGCCAATGACAGTTTGGAGCATAGACCAGCCCTAATTCACACCTCCGAGCGAACGCTCGAGGTGGATCAGATGTACAAGGGCTTCACCTTGCGCTGACGGACACCAATGAAAGTTTTGCCATGGTCTTCTGTGGGAGCAGGGCCAGGTATTGGCTCTCTCAGGGTGAAATTCACCAGATGGACAGCATGAGGCCTGTGCCCCAGTTAAGTCCCATTTCAGCCTCAGCGGGTGCACACGCCCCTGCACGGGGGTGGATTTTAGCGCTGGCCAGAAAACGTTTCTGTTTCCTGGAAAATTTTGAAGTTTTGGAATTTATTTTTATTCTGAGGTAGGATGAAACTGAGACCTTTTGAAATTAAGAGAGCAGGAGAGACCCTTCCCCACCCCTCGCAAATAACCAACAGCCTGGAATGAGTCAGTCGAAATAAGGATTTGAACCTGTATCTCCCAGGTGCGTCCTCGAGCCACTGGGCTATTAGCACTTCTGGGGTTTGCTTTTGCTCCCGCTCACTTGGACCTGAAATTCCATCCTGGACCTGAGAAAGCTTCACATTCAAACTGATGCGTTTCTGCGAACAAGTCGCAGTTGCAACAAAGCCACATTTCCAATGAAAAAAACATTTTGTCCAAAAGATTCCTAAATAGCCCTAGTGAATTTCCCCTGAACTAAGCAGAGAGAGTCCACCCTCCGCTGCCACATCTTATAGTAGGGAAGGAAAAACAGAGGCAGAGAAGCTCTCCCATGAACCCTCAGGTCAGAGGAGAATTCCCAGTGTGCCTTGCTGGCTACTGGCGGGTGCCGGACCTCGCCAGCCCTGCTCACAACTCTGTGATGTAATTGCAAGATCTCTGCGAAGTGCAGGCCAGCTCTCCTCTTCCTACTTTATGTTAAACCAGTGTGCAACACAGCAACCCCTGCCAGCTTGACCCAGATCTGTCAACTGATCAGTTCTTTTCCCCCATAAGGAAAAATAAATAAGGATTTTGTTTTTTAAGCTAAAGCAGCAAGAAAATAAATGAACCAAGGCTTAAAATATCGAATGCACCAAATTAAATCTATGGAGGCAGGGATGGCAAAAGCACAGCCAGGTGCCAGGGAGATCAGGCTGATATAGATGCCAGGTAGATTGGGGGCGGGGCAGGGTAAAGGAGGTAGTTTTCCTCAGGGCAGGTTATCTCGTAACAGGCTGATGCAGGGTTTCATGCGCTGAAGCAGTTGGTGCTGGTCATGCCCAGACACAGGAGTAGATGGATCCCTGTCTAATCAAGTTCGGAGGTTCCTACAGACACCTATGGGATGGCAAGTCTTCCAGGTGGACAATTAGAGATTATGATGATCAGATCCTGGGCCTTTTATCTGCTCCCTTTATTCCACTCTGGCGCTAGGAAACTTGTCACATCTCCCCTACTGGGGATTCCCCACTGGGCATAAATTAGCCTAGCTGATTTCTATATCACTGCCCCTGCAGCCCCTGGCAAAAAGGGGGTGGAAGGACTGTAGCAGGTGCACAACACCCTCTGGCCATTCCCAGCTGGTAGAAGGCACTGCAGGAGCGGTTACTAGTTGACAGAACGTAGAGCAGCTCCCAGGCTGTTCTAAACTCATCTGAGACTGGGGCCAGTGTTAATCCAGCCTGAAGATCAAGGAGTCATAATCAGCTCCCTTAAGCATCTTGCCTCTTTCTGCTGTGCCCATTCGACTACCTGGCTCTACCTGTAGGGCTTTGGCTAGATAGATAGATTAGATAGTGCTGGTGAAAGATACCAGACTAACACCCGATGGCCCCTGGTGGGATACATGCATGGACGCCGGCATGGCCAAAGCCTTGCCTCCAATATGCAGCTGGAGGGTGTGGATGGCATGCTGGGTATTTCAGGAGTTATGGGGAGGGAATCCTCCCTGTTGACAGGCTGTTCTGCAGTAGCCCCCCTGCAATGGAAACGTGAGCAAGAAGAGTTTGTGGATCTGCACATCTGCCAGCCACACCACAACCGCAACCCCCACTCCCCAACACACACACTGCATGTGGTACCAAACTCCACCCCTTTCTGAGGTGGAACAGCATTGGAGTATTTCTGAGGGAATAAATCCTATCACCCAGTTTGCTAAGGGAGCAGCATCCCAGAGAGGAAAAGCCCCAATTAGTTGGTGGATTGTGACATTCCACCCAGGGGGTGGCAGTGCTTCAAACACAGGGATATGAGAAAATATCACTGCCCTGACACCAGTGCTTAATTTGTGCTGAGTCCGGGCATGTACCTCTAGGCTTGGCAGTTCGTAGCCACAGCACCTCTGGGCTTGGCACGTCAGTTATGAAAGTAAAAAGAAAAATAGCTGGAGCCCCGGCACCTCTTTCAGTACAAATGAAGCACGGCCTGATACCACCGAAATAAAAGCTAAATTCCGGCACAGCTTGCTGGTGTTGAGTAAACCAGCTGGAGGTTCACACAATTCTTGTTGCGGTCTCTGGAGCCCAGAGAGGTTTTTTTGGCAACGTGTCCCAATATGGAAAGATTTCCATCTAAATTCACCACTATCCCCCTGCTTTTAGCGGACTTTGGTCTGGATTCCAAACTCATGACACCTGCAGCTGGAATCTACTGGGAATGGGTGTGTGAGATGCCTACTGTGCGCTTGACAATGGTTAGACAATTGGTGTGTTGAGACCACTGCTCGTCGTGCTGAGCGGTGTTGTGTCCTGTTGTCTCTTGTCTTATACTTAAGCCTGTAAGCTCCTAGGGGCGGGGACCAGCTTTGTGCTCTGTGTTTGTACAGCTCCTAGTACAGTTGGGTCCTGCTCCATGACGGGGGCTCCTAGGTGCAATACACATAATAAATAAGTAACAACAATGGGAACCCAAATCAGCAGATTCCACACAGCTCTGTTGCCCGGTACCAGCCAAAGGTCTTTATTTACAGAACCTCACAGCCTTCCTCCATGCCACCCTGCCAATCCATCCAGACACCGCCATGCCCTCCCAGCATGGTGGTATGAATGAATTTACCCTTACCATTCCCCCACGAGGAAGGAGTGTGTGACCATCCCCATGTTACAGATAGGGAAACCGAGGCACAGAGCAATTAAGAGAGATGCATGAGGTCTATGGCAGAGCCAGGAATTGAAACCCAGTCTCCTGTATCTCAGTGTGGTACCTTATCTACAAGACTCTATTTCTCCTCAATGTACCTTGGTCTCAAGGATGCCCTTTAGGGACATGAGGTCTATTTTTTTTCCTTCATGTTTTAATCCATTGGGCCTAAGGAATGCACCAATTATTCCCATTAGCAGCCTCATTTTCAGAGGTGCCGAGTACCCACCCCCCTCATGAAAGTTGTCAAGAATGGCGGATGCTCAACAAGTCTCAAAAATCAGGCCACTGACCAGTAAAGCCTGCAGACCATCCTGTGTGACCATGGGCAGGTCCGTTAGCCTTTGTACACCTCCATTCCCCATCTGTAAAACTGGGATATCTCCAGGGCTGTTTTGGGGATAAATACACTAAAGATTGTGAGGTGCTCAGTTCCTACAGTTGTGGGTACCAGATAAGCACCTTAGATAGGTTAGATAGATAGAAACATCAGGGATGGTGTAGATAATCCTTAGTCCTGCCTTGAGTGCAGGGGACTGGACTAGACAACCTCTCGAGGTCCCTTCCAGTCCTATGATTCTATAACTTCTTTCCTCTTACGTGCTATAACTGGGTTATCTAATCCTGTACATACTGATTATTATTATTAGCTATTAAGCTGCTGTTGAGGTGAATATCAAGTTTTATTGACCCGAGCGGTAAATATTGACCAAAGTGAAACTAAACCTAATATTTTCTTCAAGGGACAATAAATCTTGATACTTACAGAAAGAAGTTGATATCTATGATATATATATATTTTTTTAAACACAGACATTCATTGGTAGTCATCCTGCAGCATAAACTGCCAAAGGATTTCCCCCCCGCCCCCGCCCCCCTTCTGAATCTAGTGCGACGTTTTAGCAGGAGGCTGGAACAATTCCCATTCTCAGCGGATCGGGACAGAAGGAGACACGTAACACTCACCAGCCCACCTAAAATCCATAACACATGTATGAGGTTTGCTGACAGCTGTAGCGTATTAGCATAACCCACTGGTGAGTGGGCGCTATATGTACCCCTTTATGCCCAATCCACAGAGAACAGGAGTCTGTTACGGGGCTAGCTAGGGAGCCTGGTCTCTTTAGCTAAAGCTGCAGCAGCTGATGCTTTAAGCTCTGGAGGTCCCCAGGTCAGTCTCCAGAGTGTCGGCCAACATAACAGCCATAGACATGAGGCCAAGGATCATAACTGAATGATCCCGCCAGCAGGAGCAGAACCCAGTTCTGGAACTGGTTGAAGAAAAACTTTGTTTTTTGGGGGGAGGAGGGGGTAGTGGAAATTTAAAAAAGAACGGTTAATTTTCCAAAACACTTTTTTTTTATTTATTTCTTACTGTTTAACCTGCTGTACCCAGGCCTACTAGTTCCAATGCACCAACCTCTAATACACGAGCTAAAGAACTAGGGGGCAGGTTTTCCGATGTCTTGGAGATTTGGAATTGTTGAGTTTTTGACTTTTTTTTTCCTGTTCCAAATCAGGACAAAAAGTCAAAATCTCCAAACAATTTGTGAGACAGACATCTAGACCAGCTCAGGCGGCACATTTCGTTTCCAATCATTTCTAAGTGTTGCAGTTTTCATTTGTTTTCTTGCCTTTTTTTAATACTGTACATTAACTTAAATTTCTTAACAAAACATTCTTTTGAACTGAAAAAGCAGAACTTCGGTTTCAAAACTGTCAGAGCAGACTTGTTGAGACAATTTCAAAAACTCCTCCTCTCCCCCGCCCCAAATTTTGAAAACGAACCCTTTCCCATAAAGGATGTCGGTTTAGTTGAATCAGCTTTTTCCAACAACAAAACAAACAAAACCATATTGGTGAAAAATTCCCGAGCAGCTCTACTGGTAACATTCAGTACGATATTTACATTTTTAAACGTGCCATTCAGACATTTCCTGGTTATGCTTCGTCTCTGCCCTGTTGCACACGGCTCTGCTATCTTCTCCACCACCCTCGGACATGGCTCAGCAGTGCCAGTTAAGTCACTTTTACAACTGCGGTCCCTACATCTCGTCTGGTTCTAGAGCACCAAACGCAGCCTGCAATGGATCCTGATGACAGGAAGCAGGACCCAAGCTATTGCTTTTCCTTCCCCTGGAACGCCCGAGTGAATTTGCTGCCCCTTGACCACACCAGAGGAAGAACCTTGTTTGGAATTCTGCTGATGCCAGAGATACTTAATGGCAGCTAAGTGAACTCGGTTTGGTGATCAGGGTGGGACCATTTTGGGGGTGATCTGAATGCATCCTCCCGCAGCCATCTGTGTGCACTGAAAAGGGAGAGATTACCAGACACAGAAAAGGAGATCGCAGGAAGAGGGGTATCAAAAAGGAATAGGGGATCAAACCAAACTGATCAGAAAGCATTAACAGGAACAAATCTTCCTAAGAGGAAACGATCCAATTGCTAGAAAGAGAAATAGGAGAGAACGCAGCAACATCCTTCAGGCTGGGTCTAACTCAGGAGCAGGGAGGCGTGTGCTTAAAGGACAGCTCCTTCTGCTTGCCATTGACTCCACGGAAATCAGAATCTCTTACCAATCAACCTCAGCCCTTGGTAGAGGCCAGAGCCCTGGGGAGCTAATCATCTGCCTTCCCCCCACCCCATCTCTTCTCCATTAATCAGCACTGATATCGAGGAAATTCTCTCCTACACAAAGCTTGGAAGCAGGGGGAGAGTTACGAACCTGCTGTGGGCACTAGACACCTTTTCAAGAAGCAGAAAAAGGCAGGAAGTAGCAGCCCCGGCAGAAGGAGCAAGCTTAAAGAGAGAGAGAGAGGGGGGAAGAGAAAAATGCCTTGGAATGTGAACTGCATTCTAAGTAGCCCCAGTGGATCAATGCAATAGGGGTGGATCATTGCATACCAGACCACAGCTGCCCAGGAGTGGTGGAAGTTTGATCCAACAGAGATTGCTGGCAGACTGGCATTTCCTCCTCCTTCAAATAAAATAAACAAGTGGCCTGACAACACGGACGTATCCCCGCACCAGCTTTGGTGCTTGAGATTAAAGATAGCTATTTTTATACCCTATTTCAAAGTTGACTTGTGGACCAAGCAACATCCATCACTGGGAGAGCTGGGCAAAGGGCACCCAACTTCCCCTCACTCCACTAAAGCTGTCAATGGCATACACAGAGAAATGCAGGGAGCAACATGTGGAAAACACTGTCCTACAGCAAGACATGCCCTGGAACCATAAGGAAAGGGACGAGATGACCTGTGAGCTTGAGTTCTGGTGGCTGGTGGACTCAAGCGGCTTTGGTTGCACTATGGTATGTGTCTCTTGCACAAATCTGGCTCACGCCAAGCGGCCAGCACAGCCCTTGGGGTCTCAAAATGCAGGCAACCCGCTGCTTTAACCTCACCAAGGAAGGGAGCAGGCAGCCAGGAGCCTGCCGCCTGCCCTTGTTAAACATCTAGGGCCAAACCCTCTGCTGGCATAAATGCACAATAAAGTCAATGAAGCGACACTGATTTACACCAGCTGTGGACCCAGCCCTTAGTATCCAAGAGCACCTCTCAAAACTACCTCCATGCACAGGGCCCCAGAGCTAGGGAATTCCCTGGGCATGGTACCCAGAATTCTCCCTGGTGCCTTGCATACTGGGTAAGGCCTAATCCCAAACCAGTGCAGAGAGGATGAGAGGGGGATTTATTGTGACCCATAAACCAGGAGTGTCATTTGCTATGAGGCAAGACTTGGCAGGATATAATATAATCACATATTTTTGCCAGAAGCTGGGAGTGGGTGACAGGGGAAGGATCAGTCAATTGCCTGGTTTGTTCATTCCCTCTGAAGCACGTGGCATTGGTCACTGCTGGAAGACAGGCTACTGGGCTAGATGGACCATTAGTCTGACTCCATAAGGCCGTTCTTATGGTCTTACATATCAGCTGACTCAGCGGTGCCCTTCCCCCCAGAATTTTTCTGAAGTTGACCCCTGCAAACAGCCCTGCCCTCAGGGGGCAGGGGCATAGCCAGAGGGAGGGACCCAGCAGCAGGGTGCAGCATTATGTAATAAAGTGGCACATTTATGCCACCTGCAGAAGGCAGCTCCCTCCAGGCACCCATTGCCAGGAGGGCACCTCCAGCTGGCTACAAGGAATCAAACGCAAACAGACACTGGCTCCCCAGAGCGGCGCGGGGGGGGGGAAGCAGCTGGGTCCCTTTTTCCTCGCAAAACTCAGCCCGCAGCCTCTTTAAAAGGCAACCCCCGCTTTGCCCCCGGCTGGCTTTATTGCAGGCGCTAAGACCCCCCAGGGGGACGGCTGCATTAAGACTTCATCAACTCAATTGACCTCAGCAGGAGGGGCAGAGCGGATTACCAGCGAAGTATTTAATCAAGTGCATGGAATGACCTTGCGAGTGGAAACACTGAGCGAGCCAGACACACGGGGGACAGAAGGGACCGTCTCTTGACACCCCTCCCCCTCCAGTATCCCCATCCTCACACCAGCCTTTCGCAGCCTGTTGGATGCCGCTTTCCTAGTGGAAAGAAGTTGCTCGGCTCTCGAGGATACAGGGGTTCAGGGCACAAAACGCTGCCGGACCCACTGGGGGGGGCGGGGTGGGTGGGTGCGTTACTTTGCTGTCCTCGGCTCAATCTAATACAGCAAAGCGGGGGGCGGGCAGATCGGAAGGTGAAGGGTGGTGCAGGCGACGGTCCGTATTAATAATACAATGCAATCAGTGTGCAGGCATCGCAGAGATGCCAGAGCAGCGCGCTACAGCCCCCCGGGCTTCCTTCCTAGCCGTGCCCAGAAAGATGCAGCAGCGCCGGGGGCTGGGACGGGAGCTTCTCCCGGGACCCCCACAGCGCTGTACGGAAACACGCGGAGAACTTCGCAGCGTGGGGCAGACGCGCCGCGGAGCCCTTTAGCTTTCGCCGAGGTTCTCTCCCCCCCCCCAGCGCCCCCACTGAGCCAAGCAGCCCCCGACTAAAGCATCTGTCCGCAGCTGCTGCGGATTGACTCATCCAGCCAGGGTGGCGGAAGCTGCCAGCCGAAATCTCAGCCCAGACCCCACTCTCTGGGGTTCATACGGAGCTCCCCCCGCGCTTGGCCGGTCGGCTTTTCTGCACCGGGGGAAGTTTGGAAATCAATCAGCCAAGTTTCCTTCCCCCCCCCCCTGCTGTGGCAGGCAGCGCCCGGGCCCTAGACAGTGTCCCACCGTGTCTCCATACCGGGCGGAGAGACAATGGGGGGGTGTCTATAGACAGGGGTGCGCCGAACACCCCCCCAGTGAGTGATGCACCCAGGCAGCCCCGCAGCCCCCCCCCCCGCAGACACAGGCACTCGCCGCTCAGCACCGGCAGCCTCAGACCCGAGTCTCCGCTTTCAACACCCTCCCCGACCTCCCCAGAAGTGAGATCAGATCCGCGCCCGGCGCAAGCCCTACCTTGGAAGAGGAATAACGCAGCCAGCCCAGCGAAGATCACCCAAGAGATAGATCGGTGCATTTTTGTTTTCTTCTCGGGGGGCGGTAGTGGTTGTTTGGGGTTTTTTTCCCCCTCGCCTCGCTCTCCTTCCCCGGTGGCTCTCAAGCTGGCGGGGAGAGGTTTAAATCCAGCGTTTCTCCCCCACTCGCGAAGGACGCTTCTCACTCCGTAATTATCTCCCCTGGTACTGGGGCAGCAGGCACGTTCTGCAAGCCGGCCATGGCCAGCCCTCCTCCGCCGCGCAGCCATTGGTTCCGAGCCAGGGATTGGCAGCGCTACCCCCCCCCCCC